>WEIS01040656.1:0-15598 GCA_013389965.1 Todus mexicanus
ACATACAAAACCAAAACAAAACAGTGAAAATACTAAATTATTCTCCTTTTTGTCAATGTTTTGGATGGTAAGAAGAGAGCAAATACAAACTCCTGATTTCTGCAGCCCTTTTTTATTGAAGTACATTTATTTCCTGAGTTTTAGGCATTTACATAGAAGACAGAGGTAGACAGGCTGATTTCCCCCCCACACACCCTCATCTTCAGTGACATCCCAGTAACAAGCAGGTGTGAAGCTCTGACTAGTCCGCTCCTTCATCCACCTATCAGAAAACTGTTTGCCCTTTGAAGTTGTTGAGACTTTTTTTCCCCAGCTTCAGAAGATTCCCAGCCCCCACCTACCCCTGCAGGCCCCACTATCTGCAGTGGACTTCTAGGCAGTATGTACACAACAGCAGTTCTTACCTGGGTGACGTATGGTGTCTCCAGCCCACTCTCCAGAAGGCAAACCTCCAAAATCTGGTCCCGGTTAATTAGCCATTAGCATCACCCCTACCCAGAGTTTAATTTCTCAGTCTTTGAACAGCCGGTAGTTACCATGCTGTGTCCGTTACAGCAAGTGTGGAAAGCCAGATGATTTTAATGACAGCTTGTCCATTGAAGTCTCCGGTCTGTAGGAGGTTGCGATCATTTCCTCTTTCTCCCAGATAAAAGAAATGCAGAGTAAGAGAAGTTCCTTGGCCATAGCTTGGTGGACACTTTGAATATCTCATTTAATTTACTAGATAATGATCACATTTATGGAACAGCTTGTTTCAATTTTCTCATTATCACTAACCGAGATGATAGCTTATTTAATCCACTTCTGCACCACTTCACAGACAATGAGAAATGTGGGAAGGAAAGTCAGTCACGGGAGCACGTGGAGCCCTCGCGTAGGCAGGCTTGATACAGACAAACCTGCAGTGAGGAAGCCTCGGGTTTCTGACGAAGGTTACTAATAGGAAGCCATGCGAAAATGAGTTGTCTATTCAGGGAGAGCCATCACAGGCCATTATAACTGACTGCTGCCATCCAAAAATGGTGTCAGGATTGTCCTCGACACTCCATACTCCCATGCTGCTGGAGCTGCAGTGGCTCAGCCAGATGCCAAAATTTTTTTTCCAAGACGGTAAGTCTATGCTGACTGTCAAAAGACTGATAGATTGTCTCCCAAGAGGACTGAAGCAAATGATGAATGAGATCAGAGATTAATTTGCCCTAATACTAATACGTTATTTGTAAGAGTATAGAGTGTTTCCGCTGATTCTGAAAGAAATTTAATCCTCTGCCACTGAGAAGGAAATGGATTTGTAAGTCTGAAGAAGGAATGCATCATAATCCCAGAAGAAGTAGGCAGCAGTTTCTGGCACTGGAGATTTGGCAGAATTTTGAGGTTGAAGTGGAACAGGAGAAGCTTTAGTTAGCAGATTTCAGCAATGGTAAATGGGGTGAAGGACACCTGTAGTCTCTTGGCTGTCTCTGGGCCGTTGTGTCTGTTTTTCTATTCTTACCCATGTGATAGTTACAAGCTCTTATGCTGCTAAACCTCTTCCTTCCCTGCATCAAAATATGTATAAATCCCTACTATGAGAGAAGATGGAGTCCCTGGTCAGCCAGGGCGGAGAATCTCCCGGTGGCCCAAAGGGGACTCCCAGGGAACTCTGACATCTTATTATTTGCCCAGTTGACAGATGATAAACTAACTCACTAGTCATCCAAATCAAAGCAGAAATAATGTGACTGAAGGACACACATTTATGTGTATGCCTTCAAGAAATACCACTTTTTCTGAAGGCTTATGCAGACCCTCTAAGGTAAAATTATTCCTCTTATTTCAGTTGGCTTCTAAAGCAGGAGGTGCACAGAAGGGGCCTGGAGTATTTAGACGCTCAGCTGTCTTTAGTCTCTCCCTAGGACGTTCTGGAGAGCTCAAATGAAAAGCCACGTGTGCATTGCAGGAGGATTTGGTTTTTTTCCCAAATGGAAATTGTAAAACAAGGAGAAAGACTGTATTTCCAAAAAGCAAGAAACTCTTTGGATTCCAGTTGTAAACCAGGCTGTCAGTCCTTCTTGCATCCATTATATAAAATATCTGCTTGACCTGTAGCTGTTTAGGAGTCATTTTTAAAATACTTTAGTAAGAAATAGCATCAGAGCTGTGTCTAAAAAGTCCTTTATGATGATGGGCTGTCCTGCCTTCAGATCCTACTCATTTAATGCTAATTGCTGACAAGTCATAATTTTCCAGGAACCACTCAGAATAAGCTTCATGCAGGTATTAATGATACAATAACTCTTTGTGAAGCCACTAAGAGTGAGATATGAAAAGCAAAGGCATTTGCTTTGGGGATTTGACCGCTTCATGTATTGGTTTCTAGACAACCGATACAAATTCTGTATGTAGGTGGTTGATTTTTAATCCCCAAATCATAGTGATGAGTCAAGTGTTACCTGAGGGATTGGCCTGGTTATGATGGGAGTATCTGGATTGCAATTTCTGTCCAGACTGAGAGCAATGAGGTGCCCAATTCCCACCAACTTTAGTAGCAGGCAGGTGTTGTACTCACTTAGGTTCCTTTGATGAACCCAACCTGTTACCATTCATACTGCTCATTGCATTTCTACTCTCAGCCTTGCAGCGGATTGACTGAAAGTTGCATGCATCTGGGAGTATTGTTGCTGCCTTTGGAAATTGCCTAACTGCACACAGGTCCAGGAGGGGGAAGTACTGGGAGGAACTGCTGGACAGACCACTTAGCTAATGCACTAGCCCTGCAGTCACACATCTGCTGACCAGTGGTGAGTGGGGGAAATTCTGCAGAGTGAGCTTGTTCCAGGCAGTTTCAGTCTTATTTTTGGAGGAAACCCAGGAAAAGTTATATTGGAAGGCTGAAAGAAAGCTATTATGGCAGGATAGCTGCTAAGTGACTTGGTATGTGCCCTTGGGGACCAACTCTCCCAACTTCACGAAAAACGATATAATCTGATTCTCCAGTTTTGTGTTACTGCAGGCCCAATGTGGTATTTTCTACAAAAGGATCATGACATTCAACAATTGCTGTAGTATTTCTAATTCTGTTTTGTGAGCAGGACAAAAAGGGAGGTGAGAAAGAAAATGGTGAAAACATAAAATCTGTTACTGACTTGCTGCTTCTTGGAGTCCAGTAAATTGCTGGACACTAGATTTTTCAGTCCTTTCAGTTAGTTGCCTGAGGTAACTCCTAGTATCACTTGTGGATGTTTAAAGAGAAAAAAATTGGATTTTTTATGTCTACAAATTGACTCTTCATGATCAACACAATCTTCAGGGCACCACCACCACCCATGGGCCTCTCCTGCTTACCACCACAGCTGCCTGGTGTATCTGTTGAGCTGCTAGTTCAGGGCATGCACTCCCATTGGAGAAGACATTTGCTGACATCTTGTCTCAAGTCTGGAACAAGCTGAGGGTACGTTGAGGGAAGAGACGTTAAAAGCATGAGGAAGCAGCCGATCCAGACTTGAGTTGTGCTTCAAGAGAAAGAGGCAGGTAATCAATTCTTACACATAGCTCAGCCCCTAGGAGGGTTGAACTGGTTAGGAGCTAATGAATACCTTTCTCTTCCTTTCGTTTTGAAGGAGCAGGCACCTCTAACCTTCAGGGAAGGCTTAGTTTTCTATTTGAGCCCAGGGCTGGCACTGGTCGAATGGCACCATGTAGCTGGAAAAGAATGAGAGGATCTGACCCACTGCTTTCTGTCACTCAAGGTGACTATTGCAGTATTTTGCCTCCACTCACAAGCAGTGCAGATGCTCCATGTCCTGCCTGATGAAGTCATTCATAGCTCTTACATCTGTGAGCTTGGTCTGAATCATCTCTCACTGCAGGTCCTGACAAAAAGTCACTGTGATCCCAGGAACAAGGAAGTTGGGCTTGCTGGCTGGGAAGAGCCACCAAATAAGGAAGGCTTTCTGCTTGCCACCACACTGCTGATCCTGGTCTGGTTGCAAACAGGTACAGCCTAGAGCAAACAAGACATCTCAGATATGCTCTTAGGCTTAGAAAGGGGACAGGAATGAACAGAAACTGGAAGAAAAGGATGAGAATAAGATGGAAGCAGGAAAGCCATTTTTGCAAGGCAGACTATGCATCTGCCTACACGAAAGCCTCTTCCCATCATCCCTGTAGCACAAAAGAGACTCCAGTGCTCACCAGAAAACTGGTGAAAGGTGCACAGAGCACCAAGCAGAGGTTGGAAAGCTTTGTTAAACACACTGATGGGCAGCACCCTAACGTCGTCTTCTCTGCTTCAGAAGATGACGTGATACTGGAGGAGCAGTGCTACGCCTCAGCCTGTGCTGTAGCGGAACATCCTGAGGAAGAGTGTGGCTGGGTTTGTTGGAATAAGGAAGTATCTGGATATGGTAGACATCATGGTCATTTTAGAGGGCCATGATCATCACCAGGAGGCATCTACTGTTGCATCATGAGCCAAGATGAAACTATGGTGACTTGAAGTGTGTGGCAGCTGCTTTGTCTCCCTAGCGATATGAGTGGGTAAAGGGGAAAGGAGGACATTAGCCAGCCTCCACCTCTGAAACATGACTGTTTTGGTGTGTCATTAGCAGACGAGGCAGCAAGACTAATGATTAGTCTTTTCAAGTTTCTAGCCCTCTCCCCATACCAGTGTCTTATGCTTGTGACTGCTGGAGGCTGAATGGTGTTTCCGCACGTGGAAGGAGCTGTCATGCTGTCATGAGCTAGTTAGAACTGGCAGCTAATGCTTGATTTTACATTATAACCCATTCTTTCCCCCCATGCCAACCGTACATGTCTCTTCTTGCCCAGGCTGTGTCATTTCCATTTGTTTCCACTTATTACATCTCTCTTTGGCTGGAGTCGCTTCCTCACCGCCTGCTGAGCACACGTGAAATTTTGGTTGTGCCCAGAGCTGTGCAGACTTGTAATGCTGCGTTTTCGAGCTCTCACTCCTCTGCGCCAGCCGGGTTGGTCCCAGATGAAGAGACACCGCGGGCTGAGTGAACGTTGAGTGGCACCAAGCCAACCAGGCGGTGAAGCCAACAGCTTGCCGCTGCTCTCATAGTAGGTGTGGTGTGATTAACAACAAAGGTCTAAGAACAAATGAGTAATCTCCCTTTCAGTCCCAGCTTGTTCGCCTTTTTTAATATTAAAAAAATAAAATTCCACTCCATCACTGAGCTCCTGAAGGCCACTGAAGGCCCCTTTGCACTTGAGTGCCACCATATACTCCTATCATCAGCACGGCTGCAAATGAACCTAGAGCCCCCCCTGTGCTCATAGGCACTGGGTGTAAGACAGCAGGGCTGTTCTGAGGTGTCACCAGACATGGTCACAGCAGATGGGGGACCTTTCTCCATCTTCCAGAGTGTGAATGTGGCTTGTCCAGAGATGTGTGGGAACCCCAAGGTAGATCCCTAGTAGAGAGCTTTTAAACTTCTGACCACTCTTTCTCACCCGATCTGGAAAAGCAGCAAAGCATATGTCCGATGTTAAGCCTGTGAGTAGTTTTGCTGTTAATTTGCAAAGCCTACTGACCACTAGATGCCCCAAAATCATTTCTTTTAAGGTGTCCCAATTTAAAAACACAAAAGTAGAGAAAATCTTAGGTCATTTAAATCATTTGGCATGTCATTTAAATCTTCCAGGGGCGAAGGCCAAGCTGTACAGCTCTTGTTAAAAGAAAGTGCTGTAAAAAAGTGAAAGGATATACATCCTTCACAAAAAACCCCACACCATTTTCAGATTGCCATGTTTGACAAGCTTTTGCGTATTTATCTTTTCCTTCTCCATTGATGTGTTGGAGATAACTAATAAGCTGGTGAGGTTGATTATAATAGATCCAAAAATAAGTCTCAGAGATTCCCCGCAGCCCATATCTGACAAGTCTTGTCACTTGGATGCATTTGTAAAAAGCTGGTTTGTCTCTCCCCTTGACAGATGCTTTGATGAGCTAATCATCTCATTTCCGTGAGCTGCACATCTGTAAAAACAAAAGGAGATGAGACTCGAACAAGTGACTAAGCCCTGTTCGTGTTTGCATTGTTTCATTACTATTATTTGAGTGGAGCTGGTGTTCCTCCCGCGGAACCTGCCGTGCCCCATGCTGGCTGACAGGTGACATGCACACGTGCTATTTGGAACAGCCAACTTCTCTCTGAAGTTCTGCTCACCAAAAAGACAACAACAGGCTTTTTCCCTGCACTGTTGATGGTATTAGATAGCTCAGGAGCAACCAGCCTCAGCTCAGCTGGCCACTCATCTCATGAATGTGTTGCTTTAACTGAAGAGACAGATAGGAAGGGCAAAGCTGCGGAGGCGACAGATGTTCTTCTCTGTTTTCTGTGTGGCTGTTGAATCTCCAGACAGGCCACAACTAGCAAGAGGGTCCTCATGTGTGGAGCAAGTGCTTGCCAGTGGACAGGGGTTAAGAGCCTGCCAAAACTTTTTTACTAGGGCCATCAAAATTGAGGTGTCACCTGCTTCTCGAGGTGGTAGTGCTCTCATGCATGTTCGGTTGGACAGTAGCTGGATGCTAAATTGGTGGTTTCCTGCCCTTGTTATTGCCAAGCCATCATTTCCCATTATCTTTTCAGTATTGTGCTCAGCAGCCAGTGAGGTACAAAGATGAACAATCTTTTGGGGCTTTTTTTGTACGTTTTCTGTACTTTGTGTTGCAGAAGCCACAGTGCCTAAGGTGCCCAGTTCCTATAGACTGAGAAGGAACTAAGGGCAGTTCAGTGGCTCAGTCCCAATGCTGAAAGTCCTGACATCCATCCTCTTCATCAAGCCCTCCAACCCATGTATTCATTGTGGAGAAGGGTCCCAACATAGAAATCTAGTGTGATTATAACTAAATCTGCCTTTGCTTTCCACCACTAGTTAACTTAGATGAAATTTCCTGCATTTCGGCTACTAGACACTTATATTTTCATTGTTTTTTCCCTTGTTTTTCCTGATTTTCCTCTTTAACCTTGTGGTCCTGGGTTTCATTCCCTTGTTTTCAGTGTTTTCTGGATTAACTTTGTAGCAAAGTAAATTTGCATCAGGAAGTTTGTCTGCATTTTTTCTTCAGGTAGAACTGTGATGGAGGAAGAGCAGATAAAATGATCCTTGAGTACAGGAAGGAATCTGCCCAGCTGCTGAGATGGGTGTTAAATACTGGTTGGGTTGTAAATCCACAGAAGTTTGTTTCCTTTTTTTCAGTTCAGACTTGAATTTAGGAGAATGACACATTGTGTATCCCCGGCCTCCGCCTGTCCAGAGCCATTTATTTCAAAGCAGGAAGGGTTTTGCTCTGAAGTGGAAGTTTAAAGGGAAATTATCAGGTACTTTCTAAACCATTTTTGCATCTTTGTTACTGCTTTATCTGTAAGCATTCGAAATGCTGGGGGTAGAATGGTTTTTGATGCACTGCCAATGGAAAAGTAAAGCCCAACTTTAACCCTTGGGCTTCTCTTGTCACGGCTTTATACGTTAGGATCTTGTTCTGTAAAACCTTTACACTTCTCTGGCAAATGTGCAGGGAACTCAGAAGTGTGTGTGGCTTTGCGTGGTGGTGGGCACAGAGCTCTGTGGGCCTTCATTTCTGCCAGCCAAGGATGGGAAGGGGCAACCTGGCAGCAGCAGTCAATGGGGTGCAGCATGTGGGACTGTAGCTGTTCTCTGCCCACTCTGTCTTTGCAGAGAGCTGCAGTGCTGGTACTTTAGACTGTGTTTTGCTTCGGTGAGGGTTACAGCAAGCAGAGGAGCTTGCCCTTACCGAGGTGTTTCCTGAGTCAGAGGTGCAGGCTGGAAATTCAGCATTTATACCTTAGCTGAAGTTCCCTGGAAGGAGGTGCTGGTACAGGGCTGTCCCAGTCCAGAAATGAAGGTGCACAAAAATGATTTGTACCATGAGTAACTGACCTTGTGAGGCTCCTGTCTCTGTGTTCACAGATCAGTACTGGGACATGGCTTAGTGATTGCTTTTTCTATGCAAGTAGTTTCTGTTTCGGTTTGGTTTGGGTTGGGGTTTTATGGTTTTTTTGGTCTTTTGTTTGTTTGGTTGTTGTTGTTGTTATTTTTTAATCCTGTTTTTCTTCTCTTAGTTAAATGTATCAACACCAGTGCGTGGAAACTGCACTGTGGGCTAATGTTGCTGCCAAACAAGGGTTAAACCGTGGCCGTTCCCCTCTCCCATTTCCTTGCTTACAGCTTTCAGATCTTGGCATCTATCAAAATAGATGCTGGAGCCAAAAACTAACGAAGGTGGAAATGATCAGTGTGGGGCAGGCCGCTGTTTCCTCTAATCTGGTCTCAGGCCAAGCAGATGCAGCTCCAGCTGCAGCCTCTGCTCGTGCCGGAGATGTTTATGAGGAGCTGCCAGGGTACCCAAGGCTGGAGCAGCCCAGGGAATTCTGTGCAACCTGAAAACAAAACTGAACCAAACAAGGACAGACATCATACCTGAATGTGTGGGTTTGGACAGAAAGTGCGTAAAAAGGTGTTGTGGGCAAGGATTATGAGGGTGACCTAGCCCTTGGGAGCCAACTTGAGCTTGCAGAGTAGTATGGTGAGGAAAGGCAACTGATTTTAGTAAAACATCTTGGCCACCCTATGCAATGGATAATGAAGGAAACAGCCTCTTTGTGTTCCCAGGCTCCACTCAAATGCACTTGCCTCCTTCTTTTTTCCTGATCCAACAGTCATAATGGCCAATGGTTCAGTAGAGACTGAACAGGGACCTTCGTTAGGCTGTAGTTCTTCCATTGGCTTTATAGTCATGTGAAAACTTGGTGACTTTATGTGCCAGTTCAGTGGTGCCTTTTGGTAGAGGTGTGGCATGGCAGTGGGAGGAAAAGGCAGCAGTAGATGGACTCTGCTGCTCACTAGCAGGTCCAGCATGGCTGAGCACTGGCATAGGTTGATTCTTCTGCATGTGTTTGGGTGTCAGTGTGGAATCGTGGGTGTCTCCTGGCTGCTTGTTCTCTACCCTATGCCCTTTTTCTGCCACAAGACAAAACTCTGGAGGAACAAGAGTTTGGTGGAGCTACATCTGAGTTGCAGAAGTGCAGGGAAAGGCAGCTATTTCTCATTCTTGAGGTGCGTGATAGGAGAATGGTGGACTCTACAATCCCATTTGAGGACAGTGGAAGCTATGCTGGAAGCCCAGCATGTTGGGAAACAGGCTATAAATGAAAAGGGGGTGTGATTTCATAAGGCACATTGAGGCTTGTGGAGGAAGCTTACCTAAGTCAATTAGCAATGTACATGTGTCTTAGTATGCATGAACCCTACCAGCAGCGCCAAGGCTTTTAAAGCCAAATCTGATAGAGTTTTGAGCACTCCTGGAAATAGGAAAGTATGCATGTCTCATTTGAAAATGCTTTGTGCTGGAATATTAATTCGGTTTTTAAAGTGCTGCCAACACACATCACTCCACCAGTAGAAATGGAGGTGAGGTTACACCAGCTATATCGGTGAAGAATGGTGATTAAATTTTAAATCAGGCTGATTTTGACTTATTTAAAGTTGATTAGGAAAAGGTTGGTGTTGAACCACAATAAACCAGTCTCAAATAAAGGAAACCATACAAATTAATCAAGTAATAAGCTGGATCTAGAACACCCAGGATGTGTCTCTGCCCATCCAGTTTGCTATTAAGTTTCCTTTGGCATTTCAGACTTTCTCTCTATTATTTTCTCTGTGCCTGTGAAGTCATTTTAGATGCCTCTTCTCTAACGTTGTTTTTTTCCCTGAGGACATTTGCTACAAAAAACATTTCACTCCCAAAGGTTGTCTTCAGATCCTTCTCCATGCAGAGGGGGAAACAAGTGTGTTTCTTCTTCACTCTCATCACAGATCTATGCCACAGTGTGCTCTCTGCTTGAGGCTGCTTGGGAGGTACTGGAGGTTAGAAATTCAAGCTCTGTGCATACAGATTTTTGTATTATGATAAGGAAAGCAGAATGCTCCAATGTTCAAAGCACCCAAAGGGCAGGTGTAAGATGCTGGCGTTCCTGTATCTGCGATGGGTTTGGTATGTGACCAAAGTTTACTTACTGCTCTGGCCCTAATGCAGTTCAGACCTCCCTGAGTTTGAAAAGTGCTTTGAGATCTTGAAGTCAGGTCTTTCTAGAAAGACAAAGCATTGCTATATTCGCCTTCTCTTTCAAACCTTTTATTACAAGTGCCTTCTGTGAGCACAAAATTCACACAAAAAATGTATAAAGCATTAAAAAGTCATTGCAGTCTGTCTCCTTTCCCCCAGTGATTGCTGAAGTTTCTCAATTTTGTACTCAGTTTCCATCGCTTGGGAGACACATACATCATGCGAATAGGATGCATAAATATTCTTAATCCCACTTTCCTGGCAATTTTCTCTTGCTTTAATCTGAATGCAAATGGGATCCCAGCTCATATGAGAAGCCACTATTCTGCCTGGCTGCATTGGTAGTAATGCACCCCATCAAAATGAAGCTCTGCAGTTGTATTTTGCACAATAAATCCACATTTATTTCATGTTCACGTGATCTCTAGATTTTGAAATTCTTGAAGGACACCCCAAAATGCACCCTCAATTTCTACCAATTACCAGACACCGGAGAAAATACTGGATGCTGTTCAGAACAACAGCCACAAGGTAGAGACTGGGATGTACTGGTGACTGATCTGGCAATGCCAAAAAAAGCAAGCACTGTGTTTCAGGAGGGTTTCTCAAGTGCTCACCAGTGCAGTAGGCGTGGGGTGGTGGGCTGTCATCGTTGTGACGGTTGAAGCAAGTGGGATCAGCCAGAATTAAGCTGCAGCTCACAAGTTTGGGAAGGGCTGTTGCCTCACTGCATTATCCAAAGGTGTGTTGGGTGCGTGGCGGTACATGTCACCCTCATTAAGCTTCGTAACGTCACGCATATCTGAAGCTGGTGATTTGCTTCTGGGACCACTGCCATGCCTCGGGGTGCCTGACGGGAGGATTATTTTTGTTCTTCACAGAAGACACTGTTTTCCAAATGGATCATAAAAAGAAAAATGTGCTCGTAGGTGTTGAAAGAGCAAATGGTTTTACATTTGACTGCGCTGTGCTTTTTCTAGTTTCTCTGCTCTTTGGAAGCAAATGGGAGCTGTCATCCCAATTTTAAATTCTAGATCATTGTGGACTGCCTCAGTCTATATAGCTACAGTGAGGACTTTGATTTTGAGGGGAGTAACTGAAGCAGTGTATGGTGATTCGCTAGTCAGATATTCTGAGATACCATAGGTGCCCTTAACCTAGTTTGGCTTTTTATGTTTTCCTGTTTTTTTAATTTTATTTTTTGTTTTGGTTCATAAGCATTGATGCACCCAGAGTACTTCTGGAGCTCCATTAGAACAGTATCTATGCTTTCCTATGGAGATGATGGTAGTTTTCCATGAGGTAATCTCCTATCCTGTGTCCTGCTCATGATTCTCTCATTACATACTCTTTCTTTGCTCTGTGTTACCAGAGACTCTGCCTGGATCCATCCATGCTTGTCCTGCTTGATTTTGGCGCATTTTTTTTCTCACGTCTTTGGATTTTAGGATGGGTTTCTTCAATTATTTCCTGAAAAGTCCCTGATACCTCTTTAGATACTGATTTTGGATGATTGTTATTCGCACTGTAATGTTTGGATCCATTTGGAGATGATTTATTTGTTAGCAGCTCCCCAGGCCTACGGCTGGCCCAGTCTCCTACCCCAGCATGCTTGATTTTAGCCACCGTTTGACTGTGAAGATCTGCTGTGAAATCCTTTCCCTGATTCATCCTTTTGATCCTTTTAAACTGTCTATTCAAAAAGCACATTGTAGGCTGGGAAGAGGAACTCACTCAGGCTTGAGCTGTGCTGGCATCTCTGAAGCTCTTGGAGAGGAGATAGTTCCCACGGTGGCCCTGCACGGAATGGGCCACAAGTTTGTCTTCTCTGGCTGCCAGAGGAAAGTCCTGAGTTTGCTGAGCCAAAGAGGGCACTGCCCTCGTGTGGGAAGGCAGGTTTGGCTGTAAGAGTGTCTGGGGAAAGGCTGAGTTCGCTGGTCTTAACAGAGATTATTCTCTGCTGGTGGTGCTTTGGATATGGTGGTATCTCTTTTTTTGTTCAGTACTTTCAAAAAGCTCCTTTTTGTGAGGTTAACAAAAGCAACTTTTCCTCAGCATTTTTCACTCAGTGGAGAAGGAGCCAGTGGGGCTGTGAGTGAGGATGTCCCCACCGCAAGAGGGGCCTTCTCTGGGTCGTGTGGAGGCATAGCTGGCGCTCTGTGAATGGCCAGGAGGAAATCAGTTGTTAACCACAGCTGATTCCTTGGTGGTACAACCTCTGTCATTGAATATGCAGGGTTATCAAACCTTACCTGCTGCTAATACCATGTTAAAATGGAAACAGCAGCTTCAGAGAATTTTGTCTCTCTGTCATTTCATTTACTAGCCATCTGAGTTCTGGTTGCAGGGTCTGTCTGTTTGGAGCAACCTTCCTAGGTGGATGGATATAATCTCTTTTCCCCATGAATTCTTCATGGCACAGTTGATCTCCTGACTGAATTTTCTTATGCAATGAAGGAAAGCAGTATCATCAAACTGTCTGCGCAGGCAAGTGATGATCAGTGACAGCCTGAATGTATCACATCAGCAACTTCCTACGAGGCACTTGCTACCTCCACAGAAGTTATTTGTAGACAGTTTTAGTTACTTCTTGTCTTGCCCAAAGTGTTGCTCAAAAAATAGAGGTCAGTGGGGTCTCCAGAGATTGCCTCTTGTTTCCATGTGGTCTTAGGAGGTTCTGATTTCCCAGCCTATAAAAGGAGGATATTCCTACTGGATAGAGGTGAGAAGTGTGTTGAGATATACAGCATGAGTTTGGCAGGTACCTAACTGCAGAGAAAAAGGGATATGGGCCCAGTGCTCTGCAGTGAACCCAAACCATGTATGGTAGAGATGAAGCAGAGCTGCTGCTCCTGGGGCTCATAGACAGAGCAGGACACAGTTGTGGTCCTCCTTGCTCCAAATTTAAGTCAAAGGGGAATATGCCAAGCAGACAGTCATTGCTAGGGGACAAAACACTGCCTGCATGGAGGTCTGAGTGCTGCTGTGGTGTACAGAGCATCACTGTGCTCAGCAAGTGGCAGTTTCCAAACTGGGCATTGATACTAGTCTCTTCCTCTTCGGACTGGTCTGGGAGCCGGACTCTCCCAACTTTCATGCCAGCGGAAGAATGACAGTGGCTGCACATGGGCATGTGTCAGGCGGACAAAGTAAGTGACAGAGCTTGGCAGAGGAATGTTACCACTGGTCATCGTGTTTGTGCAAGTGCATTTAATTAATCTGCAACCAATGTATTTGCTTTTGGGTTTTCCATTTTAAATGTTATTGAGTCCAGACTCAAAGTGACCTCCTGAGGTAGTGGTTCAGATAATTTTTAACATAGAACAACTTTTGAGTAAGAGCTAGAGTATTGTAATGAGGCCTTCAAATATTAAAACCGTCACTTCATTTTCCCAGGTGCCTGTGTGCCTGCCATGCATTGTCCTTATGCTTCTTTGTTTGAACTCTAGAAGGGGTGACAGTTATTAATTAAAACAGTGACATGCATAAGATTTGGAAAGGGAACAAAAGACATAAAAGTCTTGTAAGCAATTTCCTCCACTTCTCCTTCCCCTGCAATTTATTCTGTTCCTGGTTTTCCATGTAATATCTCTTCCTTGTAAAAACAGACAAACAAACAAAATCAGAAAACCAACCATCCCACTTCCCTCATCCAGACTTATTTTGGGGAGCTGCTTGGGAACACCTTTTGCTTTGAACTGGTACAGAGGCAGCAGGAACCCCCACACATGCTCCTTGGGTCAGGTGCTGGCGCTATACCACAAACAGACATCTAGGCAGTAAATCCCTGCCATGGCCTGGGGCTATGAGGGAGGTGCACAGAAACACTTTTCTTTGGGTCACAGCCCTGTTTGAGTCAATGATGGCCATTGATGTTGCATCCATCTAGGTCAAGCTCTTGATGTGAAAAGACAATAGAGCTAGTTACAGGTGAAGACTAAAGCTCAAATCCAGGAATTGGGATGTCATCTCTTCCAGACAACAATTCTGGGCCCATTACCCAGCCCGGCATCTTCCAGAGCTCTACATCCCACAGAGAACCTCCTTTTTATCATCTACTTCTCTGTAACTATCTTGCCACCATTCCCCATCACCAAGGAAAATGGGTCTCCTTATTGGCCTGGATGCTGCAAGAATAAGTACATTGTCTGTAGTGATGACATTTTTAAAAATTAATGCATTAAAAATGTTTCCTTCCTCTGCAATAATGATAATCTTAATTTTTGAGCTTCCTGCAGTGGAACATTTTCTTAATTGAATTCCTAATTCATTGAATGTCTCTAATAAGCATGAATGGCAATTTCGTCTTACTGGCTGCATTCTTCTAAGGGACAGTCTTTGGAGACTGGTTCATGAAACAAGGTCTTTTCCCCTCTCTCAGGCCAGGATTTTAACTCCAGCTTTTGGTCACCAGCCAGCACAAACCCAGGGCACTCTGCTTCTCCAGACTAGGGAGTGAAACAGGAGCAAGTTCTAGGCTACTCTCATTGCCGTCTCCAGCTAGAAGACGCTAACCCTCCTGCAGGCACCCTTGGCTCGTCTCTTGTAGTTGAGCTGAGCTTCCTCTGATAAGAAGATGCTGAGGTGGACATCCCTGAAGGTTAAGGCTGCTCTTGCCCCCGAGCACCACCACTGACCAGGAACCCCACATTCTCTTCTCAGTTTAGCACTGAATGAAACACATGCTTTATGACATGCTGTGCAATCTTACTACATCCTTTCTAAACCTGCATTTTAGCAAGGACCTGGGCAGCTGGAGTTCCTGAACTGGTATATGATGGATCTGGAGCATACTGGCAAATTCTTGTGCATCTTCCTTATCCTTCCATTTCCATCACACTTTCTTTTTTTTCCTGTAAGGAAAGGTCTTTTGTTGGAGATGAACTCTCTGTCTGTTGCAGGATACAGCTATATCTTTGCAAGAGCTAGGCTGCCATTGGGCTGCCTAAACATTTTTTAAGCCCTAATAAATTATAGAGTCCAACTAGTTCAGCAAACCTTCTCCTGCCTATAAGAGAGCAAGCAAACCCTGTAAAGAACTTGCTTGAACCAGGCAGGTTTTGTACCATTCTTTTGCCACACGTCTCCTGATGCTGGTGTGACTTCTTATGAAGGGCATGCTCCACCATGTCCTCCATCCCAAAGTGCATCTGAAGACAGCTCAAACTCCAGGTGGGGCTTAGGTTGCATGGAGCTTTGGAGGGCTGGTAAAAATGCTTTTTGGTGATGTTACTGTTGCCTCATCTCATCAGAAAGAAAAAAAAAGAGGAATGTAAAGAGGGGAAAGCAAAGAGAAGAAGATGGAAGCCCTGCTGTCATAGTTATCTAGCTTTAGTGTAACTGGTGGTGCACAGAGATGACTCCTTCTCCTTAGGATTTTTTGAACGAGCCTCTCCCAGCAGCCTGTCTGCCTCTGCTGTACTCCAGTATGTGTTGTTGGTTAGTTGTGGCCTTGCAGCAGTGGCATTATTTGAGGACCAACTGAAATCCAGCAGTGCTCCTGAA
>WEIS01040656.1:15625-26001 GCA_013389965.1 Todus mexicanus
ACATCCCTGCTGCTGCCTAGATAAAGCATGGCAGCGAGCCGAGCACATGAACCAGTATCCTTGCATAGCTCATCTCTAAAGGCAGCGCTGCGTTCTTGGAGTTAAATGAGTTCTCACAGCCAGAAGCTGGCATCAGTAGAGTTTGGAGATGGGCTCCATGTTTGCGAGATGGAAAAAGATGCATCGGTTATGGAAAGTTGTCTTTTGCATTTTGTTTAGATGAGATACACACAATTCTCATCTCTAGGACCATTTACCCTCTATCTTCGGTATTTCTAGAGCCTAATTATTATTATATCTCAGTGCTTTCCAGAGTCTAAGGCATTTATTGAAGACCAGCACAAGGTGAATGAGCTATAAAGGCATCTGGGTTCCTTTGGGAGGACAATTCCAGTCCAACATTCTCTGAGAAGCCAGCACCATCCCTTCCCTTTGCAGCTAGGGCAGTCTAGAGGCTGAAGGACATCCAGGGAGTGATTTCCAGAGCAACTCCACATATTGCTGCTGGTTGTGCAGGAGCTAAATTGAGCATGGATATATCAAATAGCTGCAGCTTTGCTGGTTTATTGCACCCAGGAAAGCCACACTTATGACGTACAGAACTCCCCAAGTCATCTTGTGCTGTGCTGGGTTGTTTCCCACGGCAGAGGCTTTCTGCGTGATACTTCATAATTGTACTTTGTGCCTGTCATTTTGTGACTTGCCAGACAAGGCTATGGATGAAGCACATTCACTTGAAGCATTATTCTTAAGTCTGGCAAAGAGATGACAAGTTTTGAGGAAAACAAACAAAAAAAGAGTAATGGGAAGTAATCCTCTCTTCACAGGAGGTCTGAATTCTTCCCTCTTCTCTGAAGGTCATTGGTGATTGTGAGCCCAGTTCCAGCAGAGCTCCTGCAGAACATCTCTCCCTTGCTATCCAGCTTCATTATGGTTCCTATTTCTCTTGCCTCCCAGGGCAACATTATATTGCGCTTTCATTACTGCACACAAGGGAAGGGAGCCCTCATAAGCAAACCTCTTGTGCAAGGAATAGTCCTGATAAAAAGCTGTTTGTGTGCAATGAGAAAATGCCTACCTCAAAACCACCCTGCAGTCTTCCTCCACAGTCTGTTATAAATGTGACAGAAGGCAGGTGAGCACGGCTGGCTAGCAGAGAACTTTTTTGACCCCTTAATAAATTATAGAGTCCAGTTGTTTAGAAAGAAAGCACCAGTTATCTACTATCTCAGGAAATCTGAGGACAAGCTAAAGTGCAAGGTTATTCACACCAACTTGAGGGGGCCAAAGCATGTGCAATAACACCTTAAGCTCCCAGGGTTCAACCCATCTGCTAATAGAAGTTATACCAGGGACTAACTGGACCACCTCAGTGTTTAGTGGTAATTTTACAGAAAATGCACTGTGCTAAAGATGCTTTTCCATTTGAGTTAACATAAGAATGTTCTCCCAAAAACACACGTGCAAGATTTGTATCTTGAAATGGCTGCTTAAAATGGAGGGAAGAGTGTGGCTAATTAAGCTTGTGATCATTTAAAATTAGCGCATGTAGCTCAGAGAACACAGCCCAATCCAATTAGAGCAGAGTGGTTTGCTAAGGGCGTGTATAGAAACAGGTGCTATGGAGGGGGGAAGAAAGGTCGGGAGACTTTTCAGCTCCCATCTATGGAACGAGGCTGTGCCCTTTTGTGGTAATTTTAATATTCTTCCTATGACTTTGATTTGCAGTGGAGAAGAAACAGAGACAACAAGCACCCATGAATCTTCTACAGCTTCTGTATCGTATTATCCAGCTCTTCCCTTTTCACTGATCACCTGTATGGAGAGCAAGACATACATTTTACTCAAGGTCAGAGCAGATCTAAAGCACTCGGTATGTTATATGTATATATGTTCAGTTAGGAACTTAAATTAGGTTGTAGTTCAGTACTGTGGACAGTGGTTGAACAAGGTTTTCTTCCCAGCACAGCCCAAGTGATGGAGCAATTGGTAAGGGCTCTCTATTGTCACCTCTCGTCGACCTGTGCACTGGATCAATGGGTCGGTGACACTCAGCTGTGACATCCCACAGTCTGTGGGTCTCATTTGACTACGGCCCCTCTCAATATGATGTCTTGTCTTCTTTTTTTTAGTAACACTGCTTCTTACTAAGGACAAAAGCTTGTACCGAGTATGCATCATTTAATTAAAGGGATGATGCAGAAGTGTCTGAAATTTCCTGCGGACATTGACTTCTGGGAGGTTGTCCATATCTTTTTGGAGTCTGGCAAATTGATATCTGAGTAGCACTTCCTTGGAACAATTTGGTTTGTTTTGAAAGCGATGTCTCATTTAAGGCTACTTAATATGTGCTCTGAAGCCAAGCTGCATCAGAGCTTCAAGGGATTTCAGCTCTCATTAAGCAAATGGGCACATCCCTGCCTCTTTACATCAAAAGCCGCTCAATGTGCTGATATTTTTCATGGCTGTGGGCAGGGCAGGCTCTCCACTGAAAACCTGTCCAGAAAGGTGACCACTGCCCAGCACCATGTTGGTTCAAACGGATCTAGCTGTGTTCTCAGACATGGTATGTGTTTCATCTTTCTCAGCCGATGAGCCTTCTTTTAAAAAACCCCAAACTGTAGGTTTGGGGTTTTTTTCTTTAGAGAAGCTGGACAGATTCAGATATGAGTACACTGGTTCAAACCCAACATTGTCATCAACAGGGAGCCTCCACAGTGTAAGTTGTAGCACTTCTGGAGGATATGGCTTGAAAAAGAACAAAGTCACATAATGAGAATATATTGTCCTTTTGAAGTGGAATGAGTCAACTGGTTTTCTGAAGGCAAATTTGTAGGGTTCAGGTAGAGCCAAGCCCACACCATCAGTCCATACAGCAGCCCTGGAGCCTTCAGGGCACTTGAAAATTGTTGCAGAATTTGCATCTCACATGGAACTGGAGATCCAGATGCTAACCCAGAGCCCCAAAGTCTGTGTTGTGCATGTTAGGACCAGAGAACATCAGCAGTCCGACAGCCCAGGCACACACAATTATCCCCTGCAGTTAGTTAATTCCCTTTGTTTGGTGTTTCAGTGCTTTCCTGGCTGCGCTGAAGTCACTACTTTTCTGCGATTTCTTCTGCTTTCTGCTTTTTTCAGGCATTTCTGCTGTCTTGATCAGAACAACACTGGAGCTCTTCAAGAAATGCATGATCATAGGACCTGCATTTATCTTCTGTGGCTTTCCCTTCTTCTGTGTCCCTGAGATGGTAACAGGTGAGTGTTTAACATTTTTCTTTTTTATCCCTGCTGATAAACAGGCATCGGCTAAGGAGTAGCTTAGCACTTGAAACATAATTCACCTCTGGGATCTGGTGGGAACTCATTTTCGGGTCAGTGCTTTGAAGTAAGACTTATTTCCGTGTTTCCCAACTAACTGGCCTAATGGCGTGTGAGAAATAGGCCATCCCAAGTTTCACTGTGGCCTCAGCGGACTGAACATGTTTAAGAAAATCCCTGAAAGACCTGAAAACTAACTTTGAGTAGAGGAAACTGACGGGAAGGATGGCTGCCCAGCAAATGATGGTGTGATCTTGAAAGTCATTTCCAACCTTGATGATTCCATGATTGGCTGCCAGCCAGGTCAGTGAGTGGCCCTGCAAGACACCCTGTAAGACTTACATTTTCTGGCGAACGTGGGAAATCATCTTACCCAGCTTATACCACCTATAAATTAAAGGAGTGAGCTTCCTGGGTACTCATCTTGAGAGACGAGTGTGAGAGTGATTCCACCCTGCTGCGTTCACCCAGGGAGCTGGGGGAGAGCGCTCTCTGAGTCCAAGGTATTACCCCTGGTAATGCAAGTTGTATTACTTGCTAAAAGAGATTTAAGCTTGGAAATGTTGTGAAGGGCCAAAAATGTGCAGGGAGATGGTTACCACAGTTCAGTCTTGTCTCTCTGAAGATGGTCCCTAGGAGAAGCTAAGAAACCTTCTGCAGCTGTCAGAGGAATAAGTCTCTTATCTCAAAGGGCAGGGGAAGAAAAAAAAAAAGGAAATGCACATTACAAAACTAGGTGTACAACTGAGAGATTTAGGAGGATGATCCAACCCCCTGCAGTCATGACTTTTAACTCTGGTACTCTGGCTCAGACCCTAAATAGTTGAGGCCAAATTATTAATAGAGAAGGTGAGTGACAGATTCCAGATACTCATCAGGCTGCCTCCTGACATTTTCTGCCGGTAAAAATAAGTAGCCTTTCTTTACATCTAACAAAAATCTCTTCTCTGGCTCTCCTTGTCGGTTCCCCCTCCTGTCTCCACCTCCAGAGATGTCTGAACAGTATAATTTACTTTTATTTTTAGCCATCTTTCATAATTGAAAGTATCTCTGTGTCAAAGAGAAAACGTTTCCATGAATTCCTCAACAGGCACTTACTGAAAGCAATTGATGAACATGAAATATTTAATGGGGTTTTATACCTGTGAACTTGGGTGTATCTCAAAAGCAAAATGTTAATGACATCAGAATGGAAGGGCATGGGGCCATCATCTTGCCAGCTTCATTGGTGCTCCTCTTTTGGGGTCACTATTGGATCCAGCCTGAGGGGTGCACAACTCGGTGGCAGGAGAGCTTTGGGAAGCAGTGGCTGCTCCTGACCCAGGAGTTTCCTGCTTATCCTACTGAAGACCCAGGTACAGCTGCTTAGGGCAAAGCTGATGTTTTCCATTTGTCAGTAGTATTTAGGGTGCCCTCAGTGCTCTCCAGAGATCCAGCCACATCCACAGGTAGCTATTCATCTCATCTAAGGTAAGAAGCATTTGGAATCAGATTCAGGGTCCAACTCGCCCCATTCCTTCTCTTGCAAAGTGTCCAAACAGACTCTTCTAGAAGAAGACCACCACAGGAGCTCCTTCTGGTGGTCTCCTGCATATGTGCTGCCCACCATCAAGAGTTTGCACTCGGACAAGTGAGTGCAACTGTGTGAGTTTGCTCACCTCTTCCCAGGCCAGTTCTGTGCTCTCGTTCCAATACTCAGGGAGACAGAAACTGCTCCTGCTCATCCTTAGCAGCTCAGCTGAATTTTGCCTTGGCCTAAAACAAGGCAAAGCTGCAGCAAGAGCATTTCAAAGAAAGCAGATGAGCAGAAACAGCCCCTCAGCAGCACACAGTGAGGCGGGAGTTGATTCAGTTTAACGCAGCTACTAAAACCGACTCCGAGGATCCAAGATTTTAATTGCATCTGCTTCACAAATCAAGCTCTCTTGTTGTGACTCACCCCTAGCCCAGAGCTGACTTTGTGGAGGTAGAGGGGACAGACTTTGGTTCTCCTCCGCTCCTTCTCCAACCCTCACCAGTTAATAATGTCTCCATCTTATGTGCCCCCTTCTAGGCTGCTTCCCCTTTCCCCCTAAGTGTCACTGTTCTGTCCTTAGTCACCTCCCAGCATGAGTGGTGGCTTCTGCATCTCACAGCACCTTGATGGAGAAGGGTGCAGGGAACCCTGCTGTGTGCTTCAAATTAAGGAGGCAGGACCCCACCTTCTCACTGCTGCCCCCAAATGTGGGTATCAGCCTAAGGAGGGGGTCTCACTTGCTGCCTGCATTAGTTTCTCAGGATTTTCTGTTGCATAAGCTGCAGAAGACAATTTTCAGTGTACTGTATCTATTTGGGAATCATAACACAGCTGGAATTTATGAATCATAACCAATCATGTTGCCAGGTACAGGAAGGATTGTGTGATGTGTGATCTAACAACTCCCAACTGTTTAATTACCTGTGTTAGGTGCTGAGCATGTTGCACAACAGGTAACTTAACTGACCTTTTAAGGTGATGGCACAAAAGGTGTTTCCTTCATAGCTGTTTCCTCACCCTGCTTGGCTAGAGCATCCTTGCGAGTAGCAGGACCTCCTGGCCAGGCAGAAGCAGGCGGGAGTGTTGTCCCACAAATGCTGTCACATCTCAGTGGAGTTTCCCACTGGGATTTCTCCCCATGTGGTCAAAGGAGGCTGGAAAGTTCTGCCATCCCAGAGAAGACATTGCTGGGGTGGACTTATGACTGTAATGTAGCTCTATAGTGTACCCATATGTGATTTTCACAGGATTAGAGCTAGCAAACTCACGCCATTTGAGTATCATTCATTCACTCCTGTCCACCAACCCCGAAGAAACACTTTTCCACTATGAAGAGCTGCCTTTGTACTGAAGATATGAATAATAATAATGAAGATGTCTCTTGCCTGGCAGTGACCGTCCCTTCCTGCTGCTCCCAGGAACTGTGAGCAGATGAAGTGTGTGCCGCCAGCACAATGTCCTCAACAACCTCTTGGGCTCAGCTTAGCTTAACCAATACAAATCTATCTGCTGTGTGAACATAATTGCCTTTAATTGCCGAGATAAATTTAAAATAATTGCCCAGGTGACATTCACCCTTCCAGAGGTGTTTGTGAATGAGCAGAGGGTTTCTTGGTAACCCCAAGCTCTGCCCAGGCACTGATGGTGACTGTCCCAGTCAGTCAAAGCACAATTCTTGCTCTTGAACATCTTCCCCGCAGCTCTTGGAGTGGTTTCAAGTGAAAAACGAAACAGCGACATTTTAAACATTGCCTCCCACGCAGTGTGTCTCTTCAGCCTTTGTTGCCGCCTGCTGTGGGTTCAGAAGTCTCTGGTGGATCAGTCTGCCCCTGAAAAATCATGAGTTTGCCAAAATAGAAGCATTTTTGCAGAAGGCAATGATTTGGCTGAATGTTTTGCCAGCATACGTCTCTAGGGTTTGCAATTTGTTTCAGTGTTTTGTGTTCTTGTTTAATTTGGGATTTTATTTTCTTGTACGAGATACTACTCAAACAAGATAGTTTCAAGTTTGCAAATAATTTTTGGGGGGAGAAGTGGAGGGAGAACATTGATTTTCAAATACATTTTGAAGTGCCAGGATTCCCTACTGAGCACTAGTCCCATTTTGCTGTCAGCTGACAGCATCAGCTCTGGTTACATACAAGTTAATGCCACTGTGAAAGGACCTGAATATCTTTCCTACTAATATGCTTTACTTTCAGGATGGTTAATTATTTAAAATGCTTTCTATGACTTTAGTCTGTCTCAAGACACAATGTCATATTTCGTTAATGCCAGTCTCAAAATCAATTATTTCTTTTCTGGTCGCAGCTGGGATCTCCTGTCAAGGACCAAGGTGTAGCTGGTACCTTCCTGGGACGTGAGGGAGAGCAGGGCAAATGTGGCCTGGCATGATGCACTAATTCAGCCAGGTATGAAATAGATTGAGAGTGGTTGTTCAGGAGAGCTGCCCAAGTGTCTTCAGGGCCAAAGTGATACCAGCTTTCAGATCTTGGACACATCAGTTCAGACGTGTATGGACAGCTGACATGAAGCCTTGTCCTGTACTAGAGGTTCCCTCTCCAAAGCAGCTCCTCCACAAAGGGCATGGGCTTAGTCAGAATGTTCTCTCCTGAGCTGGGTACATTGGTGGTCCCTCAATTGCCATGGAGTTGCATACTCGCAGCTCGTGTGCAAAACAGAAAAACCCCTTAGTGATTCCCTCTGGAATCTCTGTCAGTGGAGCCAGAAATTCTCAGCAATGAAGGTCCTTCCTTGCTTTCCTTCCCTCAGAAGGAACCTGAGTGTCCCACGTGCTCCCTGGCCTGGAGAAGACCTGGCAGAGCAGATCTGCAAGCCATGGGCATTGTGCATTCCCACATCCCCAGAACCTGGTCAAGTCAAGTCCTGGACTTGGACTGGAAGACAAGCAGAGACACCTCTCAGGTTGGCTGGAGCCTCTAGCAAGGGGGAAGACTGGTGCCCTCTTAACTGCCTGCTTATTCCTCAGCTTTTTCTTTCTCAAGGACTTCAGGAAGCTGAAGAGTTTCTGAGATTTTTTTTTTTCCCCTTTCTTGAAAGCGTGGCTAAAAATAGAGTATTGAAACCAAGCCCAGCCCATGAAGCAGAGTGTGTAGGTGTGATGCTAACCAACACCTGGGGCTGTGAAGCGTCCTGGGGGAGCTGGCACCCATGTTCTCTCTTTCTCCTCATTCTTTCTTTGGCACCTTGTCAAAGAACATACAAGATGATAAATTTGAAGTCATTTTGTTTGAAAATGACCTACTTACATTGGTTCTGGATATAAGGAAAAGGCAAAGAGAGGACAATGCTTTTCATTTGCAAAACTGCCTGAGACCCCCAAGCTGCTACTGAGCTCTCTGCTTTTAATTCCTTGCTGAAGGTTTCTAGATGTGGCTGGTAGAAAAGAGTGATGGAAAATACCGCTTTGTGGTGGCAGACCAGGATGTCTCTGATGTTCTGCCCTTGGCAGATGTAAACAGATCAGCAGACAACATGCAGTGTACAGGGCTGAGTTCTTGGACAGCCCAGAGTGGCAAAGGGGGAAGCTTTAACGGACCTTTGCGTGGCCAGGAGGGGCTGTATGCAGCCTTAGGGATGGAAGCATTACCCTGTGGTGTGAAAAAGCCCAGGGTTTGATGGGTAAAGGTAGCAGAGGTGGGACAGTTCAGGTACAAGATGAATTTGGTGAGCTGCATTGGTCTGTAACAGCCTACGCAGGGGCATCTCTCAGGCACAGCGCCCCAGTGGCAGTAATTGCCTTTTCCTCCTTGCCTTCTGCGTCCCCAACATCTCCAGGCCTTTGGTAGGACTGGGAAATGGTATGGAAGAAAGTATCCTCAGAGCAAGCTGAGTCAGGGAGTGATGAAACTGGAAGAACAGCTGTGAAAATCCAGGTGGAAACTAAACAGGCTGTACTTCCAGTGGCAACTTCTCCAAGACAGGCTTTCCAGGGACAGTCCAGCCAGTGCTACCTATGGACACCAGCAAAAGAAAAAGCCATGAATGTCACCTAGACTCCACAGTAACTTCTATCCACCACCTCTGCCAATGTAAACGCGTGGCTGGAAGCTGTTTATCCCCTGTCAACCCTTTCCTGCTTATCTGGAGCCAGTGCTGAGAGCAGGAGCTGCTCTCACAGAGGGACCCTGCAAATCCACAGATGAACGCCGGGACTGAGCACCAGTTCCCAGGAGGATCGGGGTGGATTGGATAATTAATCACAGCTTGTCTGGGGGAGGATGAGGAAGTCTGAATAAAGGTGTTAACGGCTCTTAAAGGCTTTCCTGGTTCGCAGAGGGTTCTGCCTCAAACAGATTATCTGGAAATATTATTAGCTGGAGTGGGAAAGGGTTTTTTTCTCTGCTAGGCTCTGTGCAGTCACCCTAAATCTGCTTGAGCCATGGAGACAGGTTTTATTGTGTAGATGGAGGTGGGGGAGAAGTGTTGGCTGTCAGTGGGTCAGCAATTAATTGGTTTATTCCTTTCTCACGGTTATTTTCTAACCAACATCTGCTAAAACCTGGTGCCCACTTCGCCCCAGCTCAGCAAACAAGAACCACAGGGATTTGTGCCAGGGGGGACGCTGGGCCACGAGGTTGGCTTTGCAAAGGCTGCTGGAAGGTACCTTGTCCCCTGCCAAGCCTCTTTCCCCATTGTCTCTTCTTAGGAGGAGGATGTGATTAGATTTTTCTGCCATGGGATATCAGCTGAGGATAAGAACCACGTGCCAAGAAGAGGAAAGAGCTGCCATGGGTGGATGGTAAGTGAAAGCAGAGAAGTACTCTCTTTGGTCTGAAGGGAGCTTTATTTCCATTGTCTCCATGGCCCATTAGTTCAGACAAATGCTCTTGCTCAGCCCTGTGCTACCTTCTTCCCTGGCAGAAGTGGCCCTCAGCCACGTTTCTGGGTGAAGGTGGGCTCTCCTCTATCTAGTGCTGCCATGTGAGAAACCATTTCTCATGAAAACAGCTTTATTGGAGTGACATTCCTGTTCTCGCACAGCTTTTGTCACAATTCTAGTGCCTTTGCAAGTCAGAAACAGTGGGGGCCATCAAAGCAGAAACCTTGTGCCCCTGCAGTTCAGGCTGGTTCCTGCCTACCAGCTCCACTGCTATAAATGGGCTGCAGTCAGTGGTGGGGCTGTGCTGGCACAGCTGTGCCAGGCAGCAGGGTCTTGCTGGGAGCATCACAGATGGCTCTGTTACAGCAATTGCTTTGATAGTGCATCTCAAGCTAGGAAATCACCTCTCCGAGCAGGAGCAGAGAAAGAACATGGCTCTGGCCTGAAGGATTTTGACATTTGTAGCTTGGTATCACTTTGACTTGGAGTGAAAAGCAAATGTTTTGAGTCCTAGAAAGGTAATGGAGTGGTGACTGTGAACCTGCTGGTGCAGGATAGTCCCCTCTCTGCTATGCCTACCTGGCCTCCCTAAAGGCTGCTGGGCAAGCAGGAAACTCCCTCCATGGAGAAATTAATTTGAAATCACATTGTCCACAAGGACCATTCCCTGTTGCCATGCTGCTGCTTCTCTCCCAGCTC
>WEIS01040657.1:0-12726 GCA_013389965.1 Todus mexicanus
TCCATATGTGCTCTGTAAAAAACCAATGAGCTGGTATGGCACCTGAGATCATGCAGCCAATGAGCAGTGATTGACCCTACACAGAACACAGAGAGATTAGGTACCACCTGACCAAAACCAGAATTCTGCCAAACACTGGAAATAATTCCTTATTTATTATTCCTTGCCAATTTTTGACCTTTAATTGTTCTGAATGAATGGAATAATGAAGTAGCAAATCTGTTCTAAATGTTGTCACAGTTCTTTTTTTTTTTTTTTTATTAGATAGTTTGCTGTGTGAAGGAGTGTACTTTCATAAGCATTTCATAACCGTTGAATATTTTAATGTTAATATTTATCATAATAAAAGTGTGCATGCTATTGTCACACAAGTGTAATATTAAATACTTTCATTTATGGGTGAATGAACCAAACAACAGTAAGGGAACCCACACAGGATCAAGGGTAACACTGAAGATGAAGCTAGAACTTTCAAATTAATCACTAATTGAAGAATGTAATCGTTAAGCTTTTTTTTTTTTTTTTAAATCAACAAGTTTCTTTTTGGTTAACAGTACAGAATTATCCTACTGGTTTTTTTAACGTATTTTCAAAAGGAATTGCAACCTATCATACCTCAGCATTTGAAGTATGCAATTACCAACTAGTACACAACTATGCTATTTAGGCAGACAGTCAGGTAATCTCATATCTATGCTGTCTTTATTGAACTTTTCTTTGAAGCCTCTATATTAGGTACAGCCACGAGATCATTGAGCTAAGCGGACACCGAAAGGAACCCCATTTTTCAGTTTCTGAAAGGGATTCCCCTTTATTTTCTTATTTTTGTTAAGTCTGAGCTGCAATAAGAAAAAAATGTGTCATTCTTTAGAGTGCCTTGGTGAAGCTTCTATATAGTTTCTATATTGCCTCTCTCTATATATACATATATAAAAATGATTCTGTATAGAAGTATTTGTAGTTTGTGATCATTTTCTGTTTTTCTCAGAAATCATTTTAATTATGTAATTGTTTGTAACATCTGAATGTATAAGCTTCTTTAATTCGTGTTAAATTGGTCATAAGATGCACTTTGTCCTAGGAGAGCATCTTTTCTGGTGTCCTGTTAAATGACCAAGGGTGAAACCAGATGCAGAGGTAGTTATCAGCAGATGAGCAGGATGGAGTGTTCTAACACTTGAAGCTATTCATGTGGGAAAGCTGCATGTCCACCACTTTGGGCACTTTGGTTTTCAAGGACTTATCTGCCTTCAGCATGAAACTTCCTGACCTTGACACACAACAGCACATGCAGGGCTTTATCCTCCTGAAGCTCAAGCATCTCGCTTTGTGTGGAAGAGCACGGAAAAGTAGGTCTTCATTAGTTGGCACTAATTTCAGGCTGCACAGATCCTTGGAAGCAGAGTTTATAACAAACTATCACTGAACCATCATATTTTGCTAGTGAGTGTTATGAAGCTGTACAGTAAAAAGGCATTTTTTCTTACTGCCTTGGGACCTATTAGGGCAAACACAGTATTCATAACACAGACCATATAACTTACTGAGCCATACTGAAAGACACCATTGGCTGTCCAGTGGATGTGAACTATGTTAAGCTTTATTGCCTTCTGGAAAAGTCCTAAAACTCCCTCTTCTGCATTGAAGAAAAATTATTCTTTTTCACACTAAACATATTTTATTCCAGTGGAAATTTAGAAAATATGAATCTGATTAAACTTAACTCTAAATAATGCGTGTAATTTTAAGACCTAAACATTTGCTGTGTGCAACTATTTGTTTTTTCTGTCTAAAGAAGAATGACAAAATGTTGGCCTGTGACTCAGATTAGAGGACACATGAGTCAACAACATACCATGAGAATATCCAGTTGTCAAATCAAATTTATCATTTGTGTTAGCAGTCTTGTTAAAATAGAAATAATTATTTCACATTGGACTTTAGAGAATTAGGTCAAAACTTTATTTACAAAACAGTTTAAAAATAAACTGTCATTCTATTTCGTGACAACATTAGTTCCCAGAGTAGTGTTTTGGTCTTACCTGAACTTCAGTCTTGGTGAGAGTCACTAGTTTTCTAAAGGAATGTATAAGTAAAGAAGGAATTAAAAGATTCTTAGGCAAGCAAGTAGCTTAAGAATACACATAATGTGCAAAGTATACATTTTCTTATTGGAAACTATGAGAATTTCACAGTATTGCAAGGTTGAAAAAGACCTTTGAGATCATCCAGTCCAGCCTGTAACCCAACACCAACCTATTGTCTAAACCATGGCACTAAGTGCCTCATCTAATCTCCTTTTAAACACCTTCAGGGATGGTGACTCTACCACCTCCCCGAGCAGCGCATTCCATGTACATAAATACGCAAACAAATCTTAGTTTGGGTGGACCAATGGTTAGCAGAAATATACCTCTACTCTGTTCAAAGTGACCTCTACTCTGTTCAAAATGAGTATATTCTTTTTCCCAGGGAAAATATGCCTCTCTGAAATGTCTCTTGGAACTTGAAAATAGCTCAGATATGTTCATAAGCTGTTCTTATAGTATCCGAAACCAAGCCAATAAATTGAAAAGAACCCACAAAATAAAACCAAAACCCAACAACAAATTGAATTATTAAAATAGACTGAACACAGAGTTTTGCACTGCGCAGTTAGTGCCATGTGGAGTAACAGTTACTTCACCATTTAAATGTGTTTGTTCCCAGATGCAAATCCAGTTTGTTTCTAGGAAGACAGCAAAGAGCTGTTCCTGTGGGTCAAACCTCTTCTCACACAAATTTTCTTTTTCTGTAACAGGCATTGTGCCCATGCAGGGCACATGGGGCAGCCAGTGCCCTACAGTGAGAGGCATGGGCCTTGGTGGTGGTGGCTGGTGAAGAAGGGGCAAATTAGTTGGTTTTGCAACATCCAGACTGATTCCAGTTTATTGGCTCTAATAAACGATCTTTAGAATTGGCTTTTATACCCACTGCAGAAGTCTTTACACTCCAGATATACAGATAAAGCCAAAACTACCTATTGAGAAAAGCTCAAGGACAGTCATGCAGATCTGTGAATCAACTGCTTAGCCAATATCAGCTTTTTAGCTTTTCTGAGCAGCTGCTTGATCTTCAGTAATTACAAACCTCTACAAAAGATTCTGGCTTCAATGTGTTGTAAGGGAGAGTCTAAATTCAGTTATTTTACCTCAATGTCTATTCCACAGCTGAGATACTGAGCTATCCTTTGGCTTTGTGTCTCAGTTGAATATATAATAATTGTTTCTTAATTGCATTTTAATACCACCTGGGTTTTAATTCTGCATGCTCCCTCCAGGTACATTTTTATTCATGCACAAGATGAATGAATATTTTTATTCTGAAATTTTTGCAAATGAGTCGTTTTGTTTGCTTTTTAGTTACAAAATGGTTTTGAATTTTTTTTAAAAAAATAATGCCTCGATGCACCTTTCATATATTTTTCAGCATTGTCATTAAAAATGTCTGGTTCAGAAGATAAAAATGACAGATTCCTACATTTAGATGGAAGCTCATCTAGTGATTTGAAATTGTGATTAAAAATCTCAGGTTGAAAGTTATCTGCTTCTCCACAGTTTACTACTACCAAGAAAATTCACAGAAAGTTTCTTAAATCTTGACTTGATTTCAATCCTGACTTGATTTCTTGTGAAAATGTCTGGAGAAATCATTTAGGCATAGCCCACAGTACCTACCTGAGTTTTTCTTTCAGAAAGGTATTAACCCTTAGGCATTGCCTATATCTGCCAGTTCTCATTACGTACATATGCGTCGTTGGTTCAGTTTGGTTGAACTTCAGTGGAGCTATTTGATGAACAGTGAACGAAGTGCCTGTCCTGGATGCAAACGACCCATTGTGTGAGTCCATAGCACTGTGTGCTAGAAGTCAAATGAGACCTTTTCAGCTCTGCCAAGGTTTTTCAAAATAATATGTTATCAGAAGGACATCTTCGAATGGGAATGAGGAATCCTATCAAGTGGACCTTCCTTCCAGGAAAAATGATCGATAGAAATTTGAGCAAGAAACAGAAATTAGAAACCTTGTCGCTGCTGCTTCTTAATGGTAGGCTGATGGTGAAGAATGTCTGTTGCTTTGTGTTTGGGAGCAGTTAACTGTCAAAACGGACCATTGGAATAAAATTAACCTGTTGGTAACGTGTTGGGGACAGAGGGAGGAAGGGGAGTCATTCATAAATGGTTGAAGTAGAAGGGCTTATGGATGCAATACGAAATGTTACTGAAAAATCTCTGTAGATCTGTCTTCCTTTTGCAAAAGAAAGCTTGATTAGACTTGTTAGGATCTCAAGGTCGTTCTGCTCAGCTATAGCCACACTGATCATGAGCCAAAATGTATGTGCCTGAGAAATTTTCAAACCATGAAGCAAATGCTTCTAGGCTGAAGGTGCTGCTTTGCTTTGGAAGCCTCAGTTGGATTTTTCTGTATCTAAAGTACAACACGCTGAAGTATGCTAAATCCTTGGGCTCAAAGCACATAATACGCAGTTACAAAGCAAATAAAGATCTATACATGATTTACTGTAGTTCTTTGATAGTATGAGGTATGGTGAGATTTATATAAGTTCTCCTTCTGGTAGCACCAATTAGAAGAATGGACACCAGGAGAAAATCACTGGACAGATCACGTTGTGTGGCCATAAATGGTTTAAATCCAAGGATATGGCTCTTGTGACTGTTTGACTGTTCAGGAAGTAGAAATCAACAAATCAACCAAGGATTTCAGTAAGCCTTCCACAAGTTATTTTCTCTGTGCTGATATGTACAGTAATTTTAATATGTCTTCCTCGTGCAACAGACCATGAAGTGAGGTTTGTAATATTAACTTGTACTGTGTCATCTAAATGACCATACTCCTACCAAAAGCACACTACAAAAATAGTTTTGCCGTAAAAGACAAAGAACAATGATTGAGTCATACATGGGTCACTACAGAAACATTTTAAAAAAAATGTTAGCAGTTAATGGTTACAGTGCAGAACACCTCCATTTGAAAGTCATTCTTCCTGCCAGAAACTTCTGTAAAAAAAAATAACAGGGTTTAAGGTTTGTAGAAGAGGTTAGAAGTTAAGGAACTGGAAAGATGACTTACTAGAAATCATGCATATTTTATTTCTTTTAATACCTCACTTTCTACTCCTCCAAAGCAACTTCTAATGGATTCTCAAGTGACCCTTGGGTTTTTACTCCAGAGACAATTTTTAACATTATTTTTTGATAGGATAAAGTGCATCCATATGTCTGCTTTATTGAATGTTCCTAATGCTCTCTAGAAAATAGCGCTTTTTTGACAGCAATATTTTTTTTGCTTTCAGTTTCTTTAGTTAAAATTTTTTGAAGACTAATCTATACAGATTTAGGATCGAATTCTCATTTTGGTCACACTTCTATAGAATGTAGTGTGAGCAGGTTTAACATTTCAATAGATGCCTGAAAAGATCTAATTCAAAGATCCTAATTTCTATGTCACTTCATCTCTCTTGTATCTTGTTAGGTAATGAAGCAAAGCAATATTCTCAGTACAACACAAGAAAAACTTCAACAGCTTATTCACTTCCCATACAGTATTCTAAAAAGAGATTTACAATGAAGATAGATGGGTGCTTTTGGCAAACTTTTGGTTGATAGTTTGGCTAGGAAATAAACTGTCTCATCATGAAATCTTTTTAGAAATTATGCCAAAATGTTGGGGGGAAAGTGTGTTAGAAAGAGTGGTAAGGCTGTTGATAGAAAGTTTGAAAGTGGGGAGAACAAATATTTTGCTGTGGACAGTCTTATGAGACACTTTGGGTTCTAAATACTAGTGTCACTTTTTTCCATGTTAGCCTAGGATCAAATATTTATTTTTGGGTTTTCTCCTTACTGGTCTTTCAAGTTTTATACTGCCTGTAGGCATGTCTACAGCCAGGCAGTTCACACGCACCCTGCATAGCTGCAGTTAGCTTAGCCCAGGCAGTGGAAGCAATAAACCAGTGTCACAGGACTGTGTTGTGCCTGAGCAAATCAGCCTTGCTGGGAAGCAGGACTTGAAACGCGAGCACTGCTCTGTGCTGCTGTAGCTACATCGAGCTTTGGCCTCCTTGTGCTCCATTGTGCACTGCAGAGGTTCTGGGCAGGGCATCTCCTCTCACTTTAAGTGTGTAAAAGCTACACATATAAATTTCATCTTCTCTGTCAGTACTGGAAAGAAACAGGCTGTCCAGAACATTCTCCCATCTCAGACATCTATTTCAGTATTGGATGATGGTATCCATTAACTGTAAAGGGAGACCGAATGACTAGTTCAGACTGGATGTCTGACTCTTAGATAACTAAAGATGAATCATATTTGTTCTATGTTGCCCCTTTAATTTATCCCCAGTAAGTGAAGAATGAAAGATGAGTGGGGCTGCGAGAGTCATGAATCCCTCAGGTTCAGTGGTTTGGGTTGTTTCCAATTTTAATTTTGCTCTTCCAATATTTGTAGCATTAATTCCCTGACAATTGAAAACAACATCAGGGAGGCCATTAAGAAATTAAAAGCTGAGAGAAAATAAAAACAACTAGTGTACGATGGTGAAAAAAGGAGGAGGGATAAGAACCTGTGTAAGAATTGTGACTAGCTTGGGTTGTGCCCCATGGCTGCAGAGAGCAGGCCAGGCATTGGTCATATCTCTGCCCTGTTTGGAGTTTGTGACTTCAGAAAACTAGGCAGAGGTTATCTTCTTTTGCATCAAAAAATATGTGCCTTCAGTTTTGTAATTGTCTTAAAGACATTTTGAGGGGAATCTGGAATTTAAACCCTTGCATATAATAGAGCCACACAGAGGGTTTTTTGTTGTTGCTGTTTACTATTAATAGAGAAGTGAAAGATAAGAAGTATAGGAAGTGGAGAAAACAAATGGATAAAAAGTAGCATAAAAAGAAATTTATTTAGTGGCATAATACCTTTTATGTGTAACTATCATTCCCCTGTTTTTTAAATATGGTATTTTTATTCAGGATTTTGCAGTGTAAGAGCTACAATTCCAGTTTACGTTGGTAGAAAAAAGTACGAGGAGAAGCAAAACATTTGATAAGTGCTAACAGCCTAAGAACCTCTACTTTTATACAGTTGAATCTGTGAGGTTCCAAGGTGATTGCCTTAAAGAAAAACAAATATTGTATTTCTGTAGGTATGATAAAAATCCTATTGGAAAGAATCACAGCCTTTTCTGAGACTCATCAAATCATTTAAAAAAGATTTCATATAACAACGCAATGATTTTTTGTGTGTGTGAAAGTGTAGCATGCTGTGACTGAAACCTAGTGATGTGAAAACACCACTGAGATACTTTGCTACAAAGATATTCATGTGCAAATCACAGGTTCGGAAGCAGAGCATCAGATTATCTGTGAAATTTGATCTTGCCCATTTTCCGTAGGTATGTGTAGAATTAGAATTTCCAAACACAGTAAATCTAGCAGTTGCATGGTTCAGAATGCAACTTCATAAGCATGCTGGTTTTACAAATTGTTTTTAAGTGGTGGTTTCAAATGCAGAGGTTGGTGAACGATCTTCTTAGATATCACCTCAGCAGGAACTTAACAGACAGCCCAGGAGGTGCATACTTAAACCAATTTCATTCTATGGATGGGAGGACAGCATTATTCTAATTGACCTTCAGCACCTAAAATGCAAGTAGGTTTTTGACCACCTAATATACAATGGAAAGAGAGCATGATTTTATTTTAAAAGGCTATGTATTTCACTGGACACTTCAGCTTTCTGGTGCACCTGACATTTTTAAGGTAGCCTTAGTATCAAATAAAGAGATCTATTGGCCTTTTTATAGCTTTTTATCACTTGTTATCTGTTCATTCATGCAGAGAAAAGTCATTCATGCTACTGTGAGGTAAGGGAAGTTCCACTGGTTTTCAGCATGCCTCTTCTACCTCAAATGCACTCACCAGCAGCAGACATGGTGCTAGTAACAAATCTGGGTCTGTTCCAGGAATCCCTGTTTAAACAATTATTTTCAAATCCCAATGCCAGCTACAGCACCACGATATGTGAAATCCTATTTTTAAGAATTCAGTTGCACATTTCACTAATGTTCTGTGTATTTTAATAAAATATGTTGTAAAGAAATATTTTCTTTCAGGAAAAGCATCTTCCAAAGTAATTAGTGAAGGAATATATGACATTGTAATAAATGGAAGACTGTTACTGAATAATAAAACTACTTACAATACAAACATGAATGTTTTTAAAAAGAAGCCAGTGAATTTTTTAAATAATTAAGCAAGCAAGCAGGCCATATTGACTGCTTTCCTTCTTGAGATATTTAAATAAAACGGCTGGAATTAAAATTTATTATGTCCTTTCTTAAAAACACCAGCACTGGAAGCAAACAAATAAAAATTCCTGATTTAGAAACAGGCTCAAAAAGTCTAAAAGCTTTTCTCTCTTAGAAGCTCCTTCGAGGCGAATGATAGTTCAAATTCCATGGAGAAAGGAATAGCCCAAATGCCTTTCTTTGAAAGGCAGAAAATCCTTTAGAACAAATAGCATTTTGTGTAGTAACTGGTTCGGAATATAAACCAACATACTGGCCAGAAACGGTTGTAACTGTTTATGTGGGGCCAAGGCAAAATCGATTCATTTTGGAAACAGTGGGACTTCTGTATGTTGAAGGAAGGTATTTTAAGACCCTGAGTGATAAAAACTTTTAAGTGCAGTGCTCAAAAACAAGCTACTGTAGGAAAAATCTGCCCAGGCTAGAATATCATTAATTTTACATGTCTTATTATGCCATAGGAGCAATTCAGAAAAGTGACACTTCAGTTGACCAGGTCAGCAGTCCTTCAGATGAAGGAAGACAACAAAGTTCCAGTTATTCCTGTTGATATAAAAGGAGTGATGTACCACACTCAACATTGTAGGCATGTGCCATAACTTAGAGCGTGGTCTATAAAAAGCAGAGAAAGCTTCTTGCAACTGTAGGCTGAAAGAAAAGAATATTTTTTAAAAAGAGTTATCATGCTGGATAATCAATAGTCTGCTTCTGAGGGTGATGATTACTGTATCTTCTGTTTCTGAGAGACTTAGGTCTGCAGAAAAACATATATGAATATTAAATTGTTTAAAAGAATCACATGTTAAGTAGAATGTCTAATATAATCATGTGATACAGAGTAGTCTTTTGTCTTCTGTGGTATGCCAATAAGAGTTTGGAATTTTCAAGAAGTGTCTTGTGTTTGTTAGAGTAATTTTCTTGTTATATTGTTCTACTCATCAGCAATATGTATTTTTCCTTATAAGCTTAGCAATTATTGAACCTATCTACAGAGTGCTGTGGTACAACAACATTTGCTTTAGCAAAAAAGAGTGGTATAAACAACATCCCTAGAGTGTAAGAAGAATGTTAATGTTAGACAATTAGGCCTTCGGAAGCAGTGAAATGCCAGCTAAGGTTGAATGAATAGTGTTAACTCTGTCCCTTGTGCTCATATATATTCTGATATTCCTTAATGATATGATTGTTTACAGTTTATAACTTAATATTGTATAAGGTCACATATTTATCTTTTGTGGTGTTAGATCTGTCCTATTTTTACACAGACCTGATAATAGACTGTGAAAAATAAAAAGAAACTGATTTGCTATTGGCTTTCCCATTTTGTGAACTATTTTTAAAAGAGTATGACTTCATGTGTGTTTGGACCAGGATCATAGTTTTATACTCATTGCAAATTTGTGTAAATATTGACTAGAAAAGAAACTGAGGAGTGTGGAATCTCAGTGATTAGTGTGTCCCAAACACCTATTTTCCCACTCAATTGCAATATTTTGTTAACCTAATGTCATGGTTTAACCCCAGACAGGAACTAAGCACCACACAACTGCTTGCTTGCTTGCTTGCTCCCAGCAGGAAAGGAGTAAGATAATTGTAAAGATAAAAGTCAAAAAACTCATTGGTTAAGATAACAGTTTAATAATTTAATACTACTGCTCCTAAATAATAATATAATATTTTAATGAAAGAGAAAATACAAAGAGAGAAAAACGAAACCCAAGAATGACAAATGATGCAAATGAAAACAATTGCTCACCACCAACCGACCAATGCACAGTCAATCCACCCAAGCAGTGTCACCCCCGCCAATCTTTCCTATAGTTTTACTACTGAGCATGACATTATATGGTATGGAATTTCCTTTGGTCAGTTGGGATCAGCTGTTCCAGCTGTGTTCCCTCCCCACTTACTGTGCACCCCCAGCCTGCTTGCTGGTCAGGTGGCATGAGGAGCTGAAAAGGCCTTGACACTGTGGAGCACTGCTCAGTAAGCAAAACATCCCTGTGCTATCAGCACTGTTTCCAGCAGAGATCCGAAACATAGCCACGTACCAGCTACTGTGAACAAAATTGACTACCTCAGCCAAACCCAGCACGCCTGGCTTAAAAGGTTTAAGGAAATACATTTCAGTAATAACAAGAAGTGTAGTTCTCTTTTAGTATCTTTGTGCTCTAAGAGAGTTTGTTCTGCATCGTAAACAGCTCACCATTTAGGAATATCAGTACCAATAAACTTTAGGAAAGTATGTAAAAATTATGGAAATATATGAGTTAATGGAAACTAGATATTTGAGAAGTACTCGTGCAGAGAGATCAAGTCCAGTTTTTCATAGAGGAAAGAGGCTTAAGACTTCATTCTTACTTCCAGTGAAGATTTTTCTGTTTATCTTCAACTTTTCTCCCTTTTTATCTTACAAAGCTAGGATTTTATAGGTCCAGATCAGCAAAAATATATAGATATCCAACTCCTATTTAGTGCCTGATTTTAAAATCACAGTAAATACCTTTATCTTTAAAAAAAAAAAAACAACAACCTGCTAAAAAAGTTATTCATACCTATGCTGTTGAACAGTGTGATTGATGCTGTTACTAAATTGTTTCTTACCTGGTTTTGTAATTCTTCAGCATTTCCTTTTTCCTGAGTAGTTGTCTGTATCTTTTCTTTTTCTGAGTCCTCTGAGTGCCAGTTGGAAGAGCATTGTCACTGAGAGCTTTCTTGTTCTGATACTGAAATACACTTAAATATACAGTGTTCTATAGGTAGTGTGAAAATGTATGGGGCTTTTCAGAAGACTTAAGAGTTGATTTCACTTAGTTCCTGGAAAAGGGCATTAAACTCCCTGTGATTTCAGTCATGGTGCAGTCATGGGCACACTGTGGCTTTTGGTGAGCCAGTGAGAAGTCTGTGTGCAGCTCCACTCCCTTCTCTTTAGACATGACTTAGACAAATTAGAAATCAGCCGCAGGGAAAAATAGCCAAGAGACAAAAAAACCAGAGAAATATTTCAGTCCCTTGGTTTCTTCAAGAATAACTGGGGAGGGGAAGAGGGATAAGAATAAAAAAAAAAGTGGTTGGATTTATAATGTACACATGTTTTTTCATTGAGCTATTCTGGGCATTTTATTGCAGGGAAGAGAGATGCTCCAGCCAAGGACTGGAAATTGTAGTCAGAGACATTCACATTAAAATTAAGGCATACATTTTTAAGGCAGAGGCCAACTAAACTACAAAAGAAAGAGGAGAGTCTCCATCTTTTCTCATCTTCAAGTCTATAGAACTTTCTGGAAAGTATAGTAGCAAACATAAATAGACTTAATACAGAGGTCACTGGCTAAAATAGCATGTCCTGCAATGTGTGGAAGGTCAGATTAAATCATCTAATGTTTTTTTCTGACATTGAACATCAAGCATTAGTATGCATAATCTTAAAATAAAGCATCACGCCTTTGCTTATCTTTGGAGCAGTTTTTGATCTTTCCAAGTCTGCCACCATCAAATGATAGATCTGAACTCTCCGCACAGTGCTTCTGGATTCCCCACATTTCTGATGTAGAAATTAAAAAAAATTCATTTTGCCTTAGAACATTAAATTAAAACAAACAAAAAAAGTAATACTGTCTCATGCTCAGTTCCATATTTATGGACATAAAAATTGCTCAGTGACATTTTTCTAACCCAATCATTGTTTGAGTAGCCTTTGGCATCCTGGCTACTTTGAATCTGAAACTCTGAATAAATTATTTATGATATCCAGTATATTTTGGTAACTGTTTTTCTTGTTTGTGGTTTAGTAGTTGTCCACTATCCCAAAACTCATCCTTTTCCCCCTTGTGGTAGTCTATTTTCAGTACAAAATAATACATGGATTAATAATAATAAAAGAAGCAATAGTATTGAGTATCTCTTCAGGTACTTGTCAGGACAACAGGTAGACTTTGTGTTGCGTGTAGAACAGAAGCAAAAGCAAGAGGAATAGCATATGTTAGGATAGCAAGTAAAGAAAATTTCTAGAAACAGGAGAAACCTACTTGCAATGAGAAAATAATTCTTATCATTGGAGAAATTCTAATTCATTAATAGATAACGATTTATTCCCAGCATAAATGAATCAAATTTGTAGGATGGTTTCAGTCTAAATTCCTCTAAACTATTACTGAAAAAGTAATAATCAAAACCTACTTTAGTCAATGCTTTCATCAAAACACTCAGAAAAATATGTATACATACATTACGTGTTACATCTCTGCAGCTGTTGAATGAGGAGTTGAAATCTACCGTCATTGCAAAGTCTTTTCTTCAGATTTCAGTGTACCAATGGCAGTCATTCAAAAAAGCAAAACATGGGTGCATATGCTCTAGCATTACGATTCAG
>WEIS01040665.1:0-10191 GCA_013389965.1 Todus mexicanus
CAAGGTTAACCCACCACACCCTCTTCGACTATTTTCTGTGATTATTTTTAAATGCCATTGTTTCTTTCCAGCTGAGCGGAGCTGCCAGATTTCAGCCCTCTCCACAGCCATCACTGGTAATTCCCTTCCTCTGATGGAGCTTGAGCAGCTCAGACCCACAGACATTAAGCATTGGCTGTTGAGACCTCGCTGTTAAACCTTTGGGGTGAGGCCCTTTGAAAACAAAATTGACTTTAGTGCCAGAATACTCAGAGGAGATTTCTTCTTTGCAGCAACAACCAAAAAAAAAAAAAAAGAGGCTGATTTGTTAAATTTCTCTCTAATTTCAGAGAAAAAGGAGACTTTAGTGAATCACTTCTGCAGCTGCACTTTTTTCGCACTTGGTGGAACCACACACAAGAAAATAATAAGATCTCCTATGAACCAAATCGAAGGGAGATTTGGGGGAATCAGAACCTTGCAAGGTCACCTGTACGTAGGCAGGTCTAGAAATAAGAAGGCCAAGATTGCCCTGGCAAGGGAATGTCAGCTTGGGAACAGACGTAGCAAAATTGACAACGACGAGGGAAAAATGTTTACGGGCGAGTTGTTTATTCGGGGGGAAAAAAGCTCAGCAGGGAAAGGATGAAGCTTATGGCAGATCCAGAAACAAAAATCACAGTTCCTGAGTGCTGTGGGAGGTAGAAGGAAGAGCAGCAGAGCTGTTGTCGCTCAGCGGTGGCTGCGTCTACACCAGTACCACAAGTGCCACACTCAGAAATTGGCTGTGGCTGATCAGAGCATGAAGGGCAGAACTGTAAAGAACAGCCATCTGTTATCAGAAGTTAATTAGCTCACAAATTAGCTCTTTTGATTTATCAGACCATTAATTGTAGTGCCCTGATCAGTCAATAAACAGCCGGGTCCTCTTGTACCGGTCACATCTCAAGTCTGCGACCTGAGGAGGGGGGAGCTGGACCCAGGACCAAGTCCTGCAGCTCATTTGTCAGGGCAGCTGGATGGGCTTTGCTCGCTCCCTTCAGAAGCTTTGGCCAGTTTTGAACTGGCATCACATTTCTCATCTAAGAAATGTTGATTTGAGTGCTCTGGAAACACTGCAAATGCACCAGACCTTGCTGAAACATCGTAAGCGTTCTTAACGAATTCACATGCAGCTTTGAGGGACTTGGACAAGCTTGAGAAGTGGGCCCATGTGGTTCTACGAGGCCAAGTACAAGGTCCTGCACCTGGGTTGGGCTCTGAACAACCTGCCCTAGTTGCAGATGTCCCTGCTCAGTGCTGGGGAGTTGGACTAGATGAGCTTTCAAGGTCCTCTCCAACCCAAACCATTCTATGATTCTATGACTTTATCTTCAACTAGAGCAGGTTGCTCAAAGCCCTGCCAAACCTGACCTGGAATGTTTGCAGGGATGGGGCACTGACCACCTCTCTAGGAAACCTGGGCCAGGGTCTCACCACCCTGTGTCAGTAATTTCTTCCTTCTCTCTAGTCTAAATCTTCCCTCATTTAGTTTAAAACTATTTCCACTTGTCCTAACAAGAATTACCTCCAAAAAGCGGAAGTTTTTTAAACCCCAGGACTTGCTCTCAACGACAACCTACTGTCTCTTCATGCTCATGCTTCCAACGCTGTTTCCCACTTTAGGTAGAAAAGGAAACAAGATAAAAACGCAATTTAAAAGGGGTTCTAAATTAAATTTACAATTCAAGAATTGCAATTCCCAGCTCTCATCATCTGGAGGTTTTATTGACCAGGGATTGAGACACTGCCACAACATCCAGTGGCTCGTTTGCCTTCCCTGTGTTTTAGCGCTCCCTGAATTCACCCATTCTGACCCGTCTGCTGCTCTCTGAAACAGCAGTAGCATTAGAACTGTAACTCCTTAAGTCATTAGAAACATTTTCTAACTAACAAATCTGCCTCTCGGTTTCCCAAATCCCACCTCAGGTCTTTTGTGATCCTGCTTCCCCTTCCCATGTCCAGGTCTCAATGTGCACACCACCGCAGCGCGCGGAACACTGCAGGGCACCATCGCCACATCATTTCAGCAAACCAACAATTTACCTCTAAGGAAACTTATTAACTCAGCTCAGCACTTGATTTGTGGTTTCTAGACAAGCCGATTTAGTCCCGACTCAGCCTGAGGGTGGCTGCTCACACCCGTCCCTGTGTCGTGCTCCGATTGCTGTGGAGCTCCAGGCCACCTCTGTTCTCTTCAGATCTCTTCTGCAAACCCTACGGTTACACCGCACCGTTAATGTTTCCTTCTAATGCTTTATCCTCTTTATTTTTCACATTTTATCCTTTCTCATGTTGCTGTCATGCCCAGCGAGGGCTGAGAACGGCCGCGGTGCTGTATTTTATAGCGTGCCAACACTCTGAAGGTGAGTACAGGTAAACTCTTCTACTCTTTGAACACAGCAACACCCTCTTGTGTAGCTTTCCCTACGCCAGACATTACAAAAAATGTAGAGCACAGCTTTTAAAAATTAAGTTTCAGAGTCACCAAGTCAAACCTGGATACTTAGACACCAAGAGCATTTGCTCGATGGACAACTAAGAACGTTTGTTTCATGTTGGTGGTTTATTCTTAAGAATACACATTTCTGGGGTTTTACCATTTCTTCACAAAATAGCAGAGCAATCTTCTCGACACAGACACAGGCAGGTTACATCGTACGCTCAGGTGAGCTGCTCTTCACCTGTAAGGAAAATTGAAGCAAATTAAAATGCTTTTAATTATTTAGTTTTCCATGTAAAACTTCTGTCTCCTCCAATTTGAATACCTCAACTCACTAATATTCCTTAACAGTGTCATCCACCCCCCTAAATAAATCCCCCTCTTATCAAGTCTATTTTTCCTTGCAGGTTTAAATATTAAATAATGTTTATTTTGCTTTAAACCTGTTTAGCCACAACATCCTAAACACGTTTTTAAATCACTGTATAAGCTCAGAGAACTATGAAAAAATTAAAACAGTGATTGCAAATAAATCAAATAACCCAGAAAAAACCCTAAACACCACAGCAAATGATGTCAAATGGGGATGTTTGTTATCACAGACTTATTTTGCTTCAAATTATTGTCTCTTCAAGAATGTTTTGTTCGGACAGATTCAAACTAGCACTGGGTAATTTCCCAGCTCTTTGGGAAGAGAAGTTTGACCGACATTGCTGAATTCCAACCTCCTCATTTGACCTCAAAGATTTCCTGTGTGAATTCCTTTCAACACCACAACGCGGTTTCTATTTCGTCACTTTACCTCTTGGATTTGGCTGAACCGCTTTTTCCGATTAATCCCTGGTTATGGTATTAACGAGAAAAAAAAAACAGAACAAGCAGGTTAGGAAGCAAGTCATGCAAACTCAGGCAAAACGATGCGGGTATTTCTGACCGCAGATGTATTGTGAGGAGCACAATACAGCGCAGAACTGTTCCGGGCACGTTCCATATACACAAGACAGTATCACACATATTTGCATCAGAGAACAGCGCAAATCTTTGACCATTCGATGGAATACACGAGCTACAAGCAGTTATAAATTGGAGTCTAACCCCACACTTTTGTAAGCTGCAGAACACACCTTCACAAAACTTCTTGCTCGGGGAAATAAGTAACATACAGAACTTACAAGTAAAATACACATTCAGTATCAACAGACTCTGAAATTCCCTCCTCCTTTCAATCCCACCCTCAAAATCTCAGAATCTGACCACCACCATGGGATGATTTATCCAAAAAGTATTCCACAGAATCCCAGCACAGTGGGGGTTGGAAGGGACCCAAGGGGATTATCTGCTCCAATCGCCCTGCTCCAGCAGGGTCACCCAGAGCAGAAGGACTAGGAGCACATTCAGGCGGGTTTGGAATCTCTCCAGACAAGGAGACTCCACAACCTCTCTGGGCAGCCTGGACCAGGCTCCATTCCCTCACCCCAAACAAGTTCCTCCTCCTGCTCAGCTGCAACCTCCTGGGTTCCCGTTGGTGCCCGCTGCCCCTTGGCCTGGCGCTGGGCACCCCTGAGCAGAGTCTGGCCCCAGCCTCTTGCCCCCCGTGGGCCCTTGAGCTCTTGCTCAGCATTGCTCAGCTCCCCTCTCAGGCTGCTCTTCTGCAGCTCCACAGCCCCAGGGCTCTCAGCCTTGCCTGAGCACAGAGATGCTCCAGCCCCTCAGCATCTTTGGAGCCTCTGCTGGACTCTCTCCAGTAGCTCCTTCTCTCTCTTGAACTGGGGCACCCACAACTGGACTCAACACTCCAGCTGTGGCCTGACTAGGACAGAGCAGAGGGGCAGGAGAACCTCCCTTGACCTGCTGGTTACACTCTTCTTAATACATTCCAGGATATCATTGGCCTTCTTGGCCACAGGAGCACCCTGCTGGCTTGTAGTTAACTTGACCACCAGGACTCCAAGGGCACCTGAGTTGCTCTCCCTCACTGAACCCTGCTGTGCTGTCTGAGCAGACAGATTAAGAGAAGCCCAGGTAGAAGGCGGGGGGAAATCCACTCAAAAGCCAGAACAGAGGAAAACCACCTCCTGTTCAGGCAAGGACATGTTTTGAGGCTAAAGATCTATTCTACCAAGTTTTTAACTTAATCTGGCCAAACTTCACAACTGTTAGTAGAACTGTGTGAGATGAACAACTTGGGAGCCATGCCATGGGTCGTCTTCCTTTCAGTTTCAGGACTGACGTGCCTTAATCTTCCCCGCCAGCCTGACTGAAGCAGGACACACAAGCACTGAGCGACTCTGCAGCAGCTCCTGTTTCACGTCTGTACGCAGGTACTCACAGAGCAGCAGCACCAGAGATGATCTCGATAAGCTCCTTGGTAATGACGGCTTGACGGGTACGGTTGAACGTCAAGGTCAGTTTGTCAATCATCTCAGCTAGAAAAAAAAAAAAAGGTTGGAATTTAGACGTATGTAAGTATCTAAATGCAGATAAAGAGAAGTTGTATGAACATAAAATCAAATAGTCTTGTGAATCACAGAATTGTTTTGCTTGGAAGAGACCTTTAAGATCATCAAATGCAACTGTTAACCCAGCACTGCCAGGTCGCTGTTAAACCACATCCCTCAGCACCACAGCTACACAGCTTTTAAATCCCTTCAGGGATGGGGACTCCACCACTGCCTCAGGCAGCCTGGGCCAGACCTTTTACAGAAGAAATTTCTCCTAGTGTCCAACCTAAACTTTCCCAGGTGCAACTTGAGGCTGGTTCCTCTTGTCCTGTCGCTTGTTCTTTGGGAGAAGAGACCAACTCCCACCTTGCTACAACCTCCTGTCAGGGAGTTGTCATGAGCCAGAAGATCTTCCCCTGAGCCTCCTTTTCTACAGGTTGAGTAATCACAGGTGCCTCAGCCACTCCTCAAAAGACTCATTCTCTAGACCCTTCTCCAACTTCACTGCCCTTCTCTAGACACGCTCCAGTCCCTCAATGTCCTTCTGGGAGCGAGGGGCCCAAAATTCAAGCAAATCACCAAGACTCTTACTGCTCTTGTCTTCCCCTTGACCCTTAGAGATAACACCACTAGTAGACAATCTAGAAACTTGCTCCTTTGGCTTGAGGCATCAGAGTCAGACATCCAAAGAACAGTTGACAGTCTAGTAAATGCCACGGTATGACATAGCTTATTTTACCGTAACACAAGCACACACTGTTTGCTTTTAAACTAGATTTCAGTGCCAATTAACTGCACTGCTGTGATCTTCGAGCTCCTGTTGTTCTGGCAAAGGGAGCCATGTTTTTTATTTATTTATTATTTTATTCCAATTTTTGGAAATCCTTAGGTCAACCACGTGAGAAGAGCACAAAGAATATTTGGCCATTAGGAGATTTTACCATTTCATACTCTTATTAAAGAATCTGTTATTTCACTTGCAGTTACCTAGTCGTGTTTCTCATCTACTTGACAGCAATTCCTCTTCCTAGGGACTAAATAAGGTTCACATGTTGAACTGGTTCAAAAAAAACAGATTCAAAATGGAATTAAGAGAGAAACCAGCTCGTTTCTTGTCACTTTAGAAATGAAGAATTACACGAAGGGAGGTCGGCACTTTTCATGTTAAACCCCTGAAGTCCTGGGCAGCCCCCAGAGCAGACTTACAAGCATTCTTGCTGGCGTTGTCCATCGCAGTCATCCTAGCACTCTGCTCGCTGGTGGTGGATTCTTTCAGGGAGTAGTACAGAATATTTGCTAGTGTAAATTCCTGGTAGTTCCTCAGCACGTCAGCATCAAGATCATCATAGATACTCAGGCTTTCTGTAAAATACAAAACAGCAGACTTAAAGGAAATCCAAGATACTCTACTTCTAGCAAAACAATACAATGCGACTGAGTACTTGAGTACCGCGTTCAGTTTTGGTCCCTGCTACACAAAAAAGATGTGGACAGGCTGGAAAGCATCCAGACAAGGGCCACAAGGATGATCAGGAGACTAGAAGATCTGTCACATGAAGAAAGGCTGAGATAACTGGATTTGTTCAGCCTTGAGAAGGCTTAAGGGAGACCTCATTACCATGTACCAGTATACAAAGGGTGGCTACCAAGAAGATGGAGACTCCTTTTTCACAAGGAGTCACATCGAAAAGACAAGGGCTAACGGGGACAAGTTGCTCTTGGGGAGATTCCAATTGGACTCGATGAAAATTCTTCACTGTGAGAACAATTAGACATTGGAATAGTCTTCCATTGGAGCGGCCTTCCAAGGGAAGTGGTGGATTCCTCAACTTAAGACAGTTTTAAGGCTCAGCTTGACAGGGTGCTGGGCTGGCTCATTTAAACTGGATTTCTTTACCTTAAAGGGTTGGACTAGATGATCATGAGGCCCTTTCCAACCTGGTCCTCTGTGATTCTGCGTGATGTGGAGGAGTCTGTTTCGCTACTTAAGGCAGCGTGAAGGGATTTTCTCTACGTACTATGGGTACGTTCATAACATTTTAAGTAGCAGAGAGATTATTTTACGTCTTTTCATTCAATTTAACACCAGGAAAGTCAGCTTCTGACCAAGGCCAAACATATTATCAGGGTATTATGTTTAATCTTCCCATAGGACGCTTCAGAAACATTCTGGGGTATTTCTACCAAGTCACTCAATACCTAAGTTGCTCAGTGCTGAGAATACGGCAACTGATAGAGTTTTGCACACGCTTAGCTCTTGTTTGAGACAGAATCTGAAATCTAAATTAGTACAACTGCTCTTTTGAACCTCCTTGCCCCACAACACCTTGATACTCAGCCTTGGACTGCCAAGATGACTCAACCCGTTAAACTTACGATAGCTGCACCATAATAAGATGGTTTTAATATCGTATTCCCATGGTCAGAGCACTTTTCATGTGATTTATCACTTCCCAGAAGTGGTGGTTACTAGTTCACTACTTACCAGATCCAGCAACTGTTTCAAAGGAGAAGATTGGTTTTTCATCGGTCTTGTAGGAGATGACAGACCTGTATAAAAACAGCGTAACAGGGTTAGTTGAACTGAAGATTCCAAGCTGAGTGTTGAAAAATCAAATTAGAACAGATCATTTCTGGCCTTCCAATTCTACAAAGTTTTCCAGTAACACTCATGAAGAGATCTCAGGCACCACGTGGATATGATGATGTGCTGACTAAATCCAACAGCACCCACTGTACGAGTAAAAAGAGAATTCCAGTCACAGCTGTTTAAAAACCCCCAAACATCAGTGGTTCCTCACGCACAACAAACCACACTCACTCCTCAAGAAATACATGGGACAATTCACAATCATTTTTCCTATCACTTCATTAGGCCAATGCGCTCTCCAAAGCCTTCTACCTGGTATTTTTCCCCTGCGGTTTCAATTTAATCTTACCTGAACCGATTGTAGATGACAGAGCCTTCATCAAATTCATACCCAGAGTTTAGCAGCTCTAAGGCGATGATCGAAGCATCTCCAAAGCTTGGAGGTCTCCGTCCCACTTCTTTGAATGTCAGCAGGAAGTAATTGCCGTGTGTTCTGCAGTAACAGCAAGTGTGTGTTAGAATCATGGGATGCTCTAAGACACAACTATGTGACGCCAAGAGGCAACGAGTTCAGTAACTTCCCAACATTCACAACTCAGCGTTTTATTGAATTAGGGACCGAGATAAATTTTGATGCTTTTTTTTTCCCCCCCCAATTAAATTATTACGATAGCTTCAGGATAAAGAAAGGCTTGTAGCAGTGCCAGCTTTCAAACTTTTACTCCAAAAAATATAATAATGCTGAGCAGCAGTTTCACCAATGACCAGATGATCAAAAGCCATCTTAGTGTATCTGCAGGTTTGGGGTGATTTTTTTTTTATTTTTGGTAAAGGAACCTGAATTTAGCAGCTTCATTAAATTGAAACTCCCTGAACACCACATGTCTTCGCAGCCCTGAAATTTCTACCACAGAAAACAACCCAAACTGCCAAAGCAAACCCTTTTCTTTCTTACCTCTGAAGCAGGCCTCTGATCTTGTCACCTACCCCGACCACCATCACTTCTTTCCCTGCACTTGTCAGGTTGGTAATCTGGTTCTTTAAGGTTTTAGCAATAGATGTATGGATAGCACCACACAGGCCTCGGTCAGAGGACACACCAATAAGGAGATGCTTCTTCTTGTCCTCAGGTGCCTTTATTTCTGCTTTCTCATAGAGAGCTGAACCAAAATAAAAAGGGGTAAGTTATTTAAAAGTGCCAGGAAACAAATAAGTCTTATCAAAATACCTTTGAATAATTCTAACTCAATTTCTAGTTGGGTTCCAAATCACAGTCAGGTGAATTTTATCTCCTTCACTATCATTTAAGTTTGCACATGATCTGACCAGAGGTGACAGAGAAATAATTCAAAGCCAGCCACATCTCTGACAGGATATCACACGGTCACTGTCATTACTTGGTTAAGTTCCCTGCCTGAGGGACATGTGGAGCCCAAGGGCTCCCAAGGAGGTTTGGCAGCAGCTGTAGATGCTACAGAGGTAGGACACAGTTCCATTAATAGACAGAAGCAGGCGAGAAATTCTCAGCTGTGGTGTTTTTATGACTAACAAAACCAACCAGTGTTAAAAGAAGTAATCAGAAATTATAATGAACTCCATTTTAGAACTCTTAAAAATCACTTTTCATAAAATAGTTTAGTTATGTAAGGAATACTGTAAGGTCTAGAGACGCAAATTCTTTGGGGGGGAAAAAAACCTATCAAAAGCTTAAAACATGCATTTTATCACACCACAAAAGCCTTCCTCTCCTGTTCCCACATCACCCAGCGCCAGAGTCTCCTCTCACCCAGCGCTCCCGTTCCATAGATCCTCGCAGGCTTCAGCTCCCTCTCAGCTCTTGCGTATTTTGCTGCAGAAACCATCTTCATGGACTTGGTAATTTTCTGAATGTTCTTGATGGACTTCAAGCGCCTGGTAACTACAGGGTTAACAGCAAAAGGTCAAGGGCTGTACCGGGCATAATGACATTAAAAACAAGCAACAAAATGCCAGCAACAGCCATCCAAAATGATCTTGTGAAGTTCTTAGAAGAAGAAAAAAAATAAACAAACAAAGAGTGCACAAATAAACCTCATAAAAGACCTCTGTATTTGCAGTAAGGAGTAATCTCGCTAACCCAAACAGATCTTTACGTATGTTTTCTTCCCCCAGACAGGACATTTATTTAATATTTAGCCCAAAGAAAGATTTATTTATTATTCCCTTTCCTTCTACCTGTTTCACAAACGTATCGGTTGAGGTATATTGTCATTTTTCCCCAGCCAACAATGGACAGAGGGGAAGGAAGACCAAATGAGACAGAATAAACTTGTACTGCAATACCACAAGGAGACAGAATAAACTTCCCACTCTGTTTATCGTGCCCAAGTGAGAGTCATAAAAATACGGGTGTAAAAAGAAAACCAAACAGGTGTCTTGCAGGCAAGCACAATTCTGGGACAACATCCTTGTAAAGCAACCTATGAGGAATAGTTTGAAGAAGCATTATCCAAGTGGAATCATTCAGTCAATCTTTTTTCCCCCCCTTGATTTTGGATAAACACATAAAAAAAAATGTGGCTGGATGGCCAAGCCCAGCGAGTTGTGGTAAATGGAGTGAAATCCAGTTGGCGACTGGTCTCAAGCGATGCTCCCCTGGGCTCAGTTTTGGGGCCAGTCTTGTTTAATATCTTTATGATTTGGATGAGGGGATCGAGGGC
>WEIS01040667.1:0-11815 GCA_013389965.1 Todus mexicanus
CTCTGAGCAGCCTGGGCCAGGATTCTGGCACCCTCCCAGCAAAACTTTTCCTCCTGTTCACATGGAACCTCTTGGGTTCCGGTTTGTGCCTGTTGCCCCTTGTCCTGTCTCTGGGCACCACTGCAAGAGTCTGGCCCCATACTCTTGATCCCTACCCTTCAGATATTGATCAGCATTGATTAGATTCCCTCTCAGTCTTCTCCAGGCTAAAAAGCCCCAGGGCTCTCAGCCTTTCCTCAGCACAGAGATGCTCCAGTCCCCTCAGCATCTTTGTAACCTCCACTGGACTCTCCCCAGTAGTTCCTTGTCTTTATTGAACTGGGGAGTCCAGAACTGGGCTAATTATTTCCTTTAAAGGTGCATTCTTCTCATACAGAACTTGGGTAATGTTACTTGGGTAACATGGCAGAAGTGGGTGATTAGAAGTGTGTTGGCAGATGGGTTTGAGAGACCTTGTATGTGGGAGAAGTGAAGAAAGCTACTGTATGGGCTCAGGGCTGCCTTTACAAGTTTTTCAACCAAAGCTGTGTAAAAAGAACATCTTTTTGGAAATATTTTAATATATATATTGTTATATATTCTGCTGAGTAATATGAAAACAAAGACTGACTTTTAAATATTTTACTTCCTCTTTTCTACTAAACGCGCCGGGGGAAATCAGAATAGCGCATGGAAAGTGTTGAATTTGAATATTGCTTTCACTTCTCTTTGACGTGCAAAGATGAGTCGAGAGGGAAATGCTGTTCCAGTAAAAGACGACAACGGGAGTGTTAACCTAGAATCATGGAATGGTTTGGATTCGAAAGGACCTTTAAAGACCATAGAGGCCAACTGCCTGCGGGGAGCAGGGACATCTGCAACTAGAGCAGGTTGCTCAGAGCCCCATCCAACCTCACTTGGAATGTTTCCAGGGATGGGGCATCAACCACCTCTCTGGGAATCCTGGGCCAGGGTCTCACCACCCTCACTGCAAAAAATGTCTTCCTTCTCTCTAGTCTAAATCTCCCTCTTTTAGTTTAAACCCATGACCCCTTGTCCTATCACAACAGGCCCTGCTTGAAAGTCTGTCCCCATCTTTCTTAAGGGTTCCCTTGAAGTACTAGAAGGCTGCAGTAAGGTCTTCCTAGAGCTTTCTCTTCTCCAGGCTGAACAACCCCAACTCTCAGCCTGACCTCACAGCAGAGTGTGTGTAGTGGTCATACATAGTTGTATCCATGTCCAGCTGTATCAATCTCTAGTGTTTGTTAGAGACAATTAGGGAAAATAGTTGTTAAATTTAGTGTAAAATAGTTATTGTAGCCCAAAAGGTTGGTTGTTAATCTGGGGCTAGATTTTTGCTTTCTGCAGTGTTCTCTTTTTTTTTTTTTTCTCCTTCTTTTTCCTGAGGAATGCAAGTGTGTTTTGCAGACTGAATGATCTGTCGATAAATCAGAGAGCAACTGTTCTGTCAGAAAGCTGTAGTACATCAGTTCGGAGGTTTTATTGGGGATGTTTTGAAGGGATTTAGGGAATATTCTTAATTGAGTGAAGGAAAGGTCTTGGTAGCTGGTAACTAAGATTTGTTCCTTATTTATGAAAAGACACTTACTGGTTTGCCCTTGGCTTGTCATCCAGTAACATGATAAACATTAATATGCTTCAGGTTATTAATCAGTGTATGCTGTTTGCTTGCACAACTTGGGACATACTTAAAATCAAGTGCCTCTTTAAGGTCAAAAGTGCTTTACTTTGATTGTGTTGATGCTTTATTCCATAAAAGGCCCTGTTTGCTTTTGGGGTCCTTCCTTCTGAACATCATCATGTTTCTAGTACTTAGTTGGTATTCCCAGGTCATTCCTGCTGCTAATACGGACTAACGCTCTCGTGCCCAAGGTGATGTTAAGAGGCTTAAGGGACTTTTCTGAACTGCTACAGCTCCGTTATGCATGAGGTGGGACTTGCACCCTGATGTTCTCTTTTCTGTCCTATGGCATAGTTCCTGTGTTGTATCAAAGAAGCAGTTACAGTTCTGGTCTTTCATCTTGCCAGTGAGTAAATATTTATTTAGATAAACTCAGAGGAAACCATCAGTGAGGAAGCATACTGCTTCTTAAAGGTCTTAGTTAAAGATGGAAAGACTTTCTGGCTAGTTCCTTATTTGTCTCTTACACAAAAAACACCTAGCGAGAGGAGCTTCGTCTGGCCAGCAGTCAGTGCTTCTAAGATTTTCTTAACTCTAGTTTAGAACAATTTTTTAGAGTGTGATGACAGGGGTTTTTTTAATTCTTCAAAGTTGCGGTGTTTGCCAGACCACTTGGTCTGTCCCTCTTTATGTGCAGCCATTGAAACAATACACAGAAGGATCTTGGTTTGCCTAAGTCCCTGCATGGACTTATGATTTTGCTTTTAAACCCTTCCTGCTAACACAACATTTAAGTAAATGCTATGTTGTGTGTCTTGTTTTGTCACACCTAATCAGCTATTCCGTTTGTATCCTAAGACTGAATACCTGTATTTTCTGTATCTCTCCCTACCTTTGTTTTAAATAACAGGCTTTTTCAGCCTTTTTGCAAGATGAGCACAAATTTTGGATGTGGAGAGAAGGATGAGGATGCAGAAAATGAGTGAAGAGTGTGAACACTGTGGGCTTGCTTTGAATATGAGTTTTGGTCCTGTTTGTCTTATTGATATGGAGCTCCAAGAAAGCTGTGTACATTTTCCACATGTGGTTATGGTCTGCAAAGAGATTTCTTGCTCCTGATGAACAGTTACCAGCTGTTTATATCATTGATCTGAGGTAAGAGTTGAGTTCGAAGTTGCTCCCCAGTGGAAGTTCAGTTATGTAATGAGGAAAGAGTTCAGTGGGCAAGCTAGTAAGAAAGGGTGCAAGGGAAGATAGATCAAACGTCGCAGCAACATTCTAAGAGTAACATATCTGTAATTTTTTTCAGTTATTATATAAGTTGCTATCAGTTATTTTCTGCTACTACTGTTACTGTTTTAATTAGCCTTAAAGAAGCAGGTTCTGCCATAAACTGACATATTTTGTCAAATACATCATTGACCATACCTTGCATTCTTTAACTCAGGGTTGAGCTAATGAAGAGCTGGTTTAGGATCATGGAATGGTTTGGGTTGGACAGGACCTTAAAGATGATCTAATTCCAGCCCCCCTGCCACAGGCAGGAACATCTCCCACTAGACCAGGTTGGTCAAACCCCCATCCATTCTGGCCTTGAACACTTCCAGAAATGGGGCATTCACAGGTTTTCTGGGCAACCTGTGCCAGTGTCTTACCACCCTCAGAGTGAAGAATTCCTTCTTAATATCTAGTCTAAATCTCCCCTCTTCCAGTTCAAAGCCATCATTCCTTGTCCTGTCGCAACAGGCCCTGCTAAAAAGTCTGTCCCCATCTTTCTGACAGGCCCCTTTAAGTACTGAAAGGCCCCAATAAGGTCTCCCTGGAGCCTTCTCTTCTCCAGGCTGAACAAACTCAACTCTCTCAACCTGGCCTCGTAGTGGAGGAAGACTTAAAATTCAAGTAGCTGGAGAATAACTGTACTTCTGCATAAGCCATGTCAAATATAGAAATGTTCTTCACTATTCCTCTTTCACTTCCTCCTTATATGAGTTAGGGAGAACTTGGTGCTTTTTGGACAACATCTTCCATGTGCTGAGTGTCTTGTTGAAACTCTTTCCAGTACAGAAACAGGAGTTGTTGTGGCAGAGTATGGATTGATCCTTAATATGTTCAAGTGAAAGCTTCATAGGTGTTTTTGGTTTACAGTGATCCTTCCAAAAGCCATCCAGATGCTCTTAAGTGTAAAGAAAAGGAAGCACCTTGATTTCAGGAACTGTAAACTAAACTCCACAATTGCACATCTGTGAAAACTTTGAGCCCATGGTGATGGAAATAGTTTTGACTTCTCTTGTGATCATTTAGTTCTGGGTAAATCACGCTGCACAGTTTCAATGCGTCAAGTCTTTAGGAATGCAAGGAAAGGAAGTGGTGTATGTGTCTGTGCTGCATCTTCACAGGAAAAATGCAGTTATGTTCCTACCGCACATCTTTGACTTAGAATTGGCCGTGGGCATAACTTTTTCAAGACTGTTGCCAGAAAGTAGTTTAGTCTCAGAAAAGGAGAGGAGCTACTGAACTTCTGTTGAACCCCAGCACTTGACGTAGGGAAAATTGAGATGTGAAGAGGGTGCAATTATATGGAGCAATTCATTGGACTAATAATGGTTGTGTAGCTTTGAGGGCCTTGCTGTCTTCAAGTGTGTGCTGAAAGGACATTAAAATAGAATTCCAAAAATTCCTTGTGGTGTGCCCAACAAAATTGCACATCAAATGCTTCTGCTTTGTGTTTAAGCAGATCTGAAATCACGTGTGATTTGCTTGACTTTGAGCTGTCAAAAGCTGAACTGTGGAAAACTGTTTAGTTACAAAACTTCTAAATAATCTTCTTAGGAAGTATGTAAACTAGAGTGCAAGCGTTTTCTTGTCCTTTCTGTCATTTTAAGTAACAAGGTATCGGAATAGTAACTTTGTGTACTGCAGCAAATTTGACCCAAGCCTTCTGTGAGGTACCTTTTTTGAGTGTTTCAAGGTGGAAAATAAGGCAGCTTGTAAACTTGTATAAAATTGAATTATGAATTTTTTTCTACCATTTAACTTGCAAGAACTCAAATCCCATGATTTCTACTTAATGTTCAAACTGGTACAGATAGGTGAAAGCAAGTAGTTAGTGAAAATCTGAGGAAGTAGGAAGTTGTAGTAAGGAGGTATAGAATCATAGAATCATAGAATAATTAAGGCTGAAAAAGACCTTTTAGATCATCGAGTCCAACCTATGACCTACCACCACCACTCAGCTAAACCGTGCCACTAAGTGTGGCATCCAGTCTTTTCTTAAACACCTCCAGGGATGGTGACTCCACCACCTCCCTGGGCAGCCCGTTCCAGTGTTTAATAACCCTTTCTGTGAGGAAGTGCCTCCGAATGTCCAACCTGTACCTCCCCTGGTAGAGAGCAGTGCTGTGAAAATACGTAATGCTTATGTTATCAGAGATCCACAGAATGGTTTGGTTTGTAAGGGGCCTTAAAGATCATCTAGTTCCAACCCCCCTGCCTTGGACAGGGACACCTCCCACTAGACGAGGTGTCTCAAAGCCCGATCTTAACCTGGTCTTGAACATATCCAGTGATGGAGCATCCACAACTTCCATGGACAACCTGTGTCAGTGTCTGACCACCCTCACAGTGAAGAATTTCTTCCTTATATCTAATCTAAATCTCCCCTCTTCCAGTTTGAAGCCATTACCCTTCAGCCTGTCACTGTAAGTGCTTTTAAAGAGCCCCTTCCCATGATTCTTGTAGGCCTCCTTCAGATACTGGAAGGCCCAAATAAGGTTTCCCTGGAACCTTCTCTTCTCCAAGCTGAACAACTCCAACTCTTTCAGCTTGTCCTCATAAGCGAATAGGTTTGTAGGAGAATGTTGGCTAAATAGAGTTCATATTTAGATAAATTATGCTTTTTAGAGCTAGAACTTTTATGCTTTTTAATAAAGGAATGAAAACCCCCAACAAACAACAAAACCCCAACAACCTGACTGTGAGCTACAAAGCACAGAGCCCTGTATTTTTCTGTGACTTAATTATGGCAAGTATTTGAAGACCCAAAGAGCTGACAATGCCAGCTCAGTTCTATTAAGTTTGAGACGACCAGATTTGCGGTAGTAACTTTTCTGTTGCTAACTAATCTTTACACCATGCTTTAATGCTAAAATAGTTGGAAGGATTTTGCTTAAATTCTTCCAGAGCTACTGTGGCTCATAAAGCAAGCGAGTGAGGAAACTCTGTGAAAGGCAGGTAAAACCAGAATATGTACCAGCTTGTACAGAGGGCAGAGCTGATCCTGACCTGAGAAGAATGCGTGGAATGTTCTCCCTTGAAACAATCAGGAAGGCTACAGTCTGAAAATCAGAGATGGTAGCCAGAGATGGAGACTGTATCTTCGTGTTTGCATTAAAATCTATCTGATAGATAGGACACTCCATTAAAGGCTAAAGAAGAAGAATTGGTGCTGAAATTGTAGCCAGTATTGAGAGTCCTGGAGAGGACAGGCTGTGAAGGTCTAGGTGCAGGGGAACCTCATGAAGTTGAAGAAGGGCAAGTATTGGGTCCTGAACCTGGGGAGGATTAACCCCCTGCACCAGTATAGGGGAGAGGCTGGCCTGCTGGAAAGCAGCTTCATGGACAAGGCCCTGGGAGTCCTGGTGGACAACAGGTTCACCATGAGACAGCAATGTCCTCTTGCAGCTGAGAAGGCCAGTCATCTCCTGGGGTGCATGAAGCGTGTGGCCAGCAGGGTGAGGGGGATTCTCCTCCCGCTCTACTCTGCCCTAGGGAGACTGCCTCTGGAGGATCAGGTCTAGTTCTGGGCTCCACAGTTCAAGAGACACAAGGAGCTATTGGAGAGAGTCCAGCAGATGCTCTGAAGATGCTGAGGGAACTGGAGCATCTCTGTGCCGAGGAGAGGCTGAGAACCCTGGGGCTGTTTAGCCTGGAGGAGAGAAGCCTGAGAGGGGATCTGATCAACACTCATCAATAGGGAGTCAAGGGGATGGGGGCAGACTCTTTTCAGTGGTGCCCAGTGATAGGGCAAGGGGCAATGGGCACACCTGAACCTGAGGAAAAACTTCTTTCCTGGAAGGGTGCCAGAGGCTGGCCCAGGCTGCCCAAAGAGATTGTGGAGTCTCCTTCTCTGGAGAGATTCCAAACCTGCCTGGACATGATCCTGGTCAACCTGCTGTGGGTGACCCTGTTTGAGAAGCGGGGCTTGGACGAGACGATCTGCAGAGGTGCCTTCCAACTGTACCATCCTGGAATTCTGTGATTCCTGTACAGCGTGTCTTCTGGAGAAAAAATGATTGGTTTTCAGATAATCAGGCCTCTGTGAGAACCCTGAATGGTGATATGCTTTTGGCAATTTTGGGCTTAAGTAATTTCTGTAAATTTTTATGTTGCTTGTACAAGATGTTTTCTAGCCTTCTTACACCAGTTTTACGCTTATGTTTACACATCAGGCAAAAGTAAGATTTGGATTTTTTCTTCTACCCCCCTCTACTTGTTCCCTTGAGCCTGTTTGATGAGTTATCCCATGGGTTATATGGAATGTCACTTTGAATGCAGGGTGGTGGGTTGAAGGGGGAAAAGTCTTTTTCCAATCCAACCACAAGTTTATAAAAATCTTTTCCGAACTGATAGAATTTAAACTTCATTCTGGAAAATTTATTCTAATTCACCAAGTTCTTGAAAAATTAGACCATTCCAGCAGAACTTACTTTGCTCATGGGCGTGGATGCAGTAGACCCACTGTCTTTTATTAACATCTAGAGGATTTTTCAGCCTAACTCTCTTTTAACGGAGGGGACTATTCGACAGCATCTTGGATGGCTGTTGCTGGAAGAAACTAAACTACTTTGTTTAAGTTTAGATGCTTCTTTGCAAATTGTTTTAACGTGTCAAAGTGCTCGTATTTCTGCTGGGAGCAAGGATTCACAAATAGTTTTGCCGAAAGAGCCAGTGCTAAAGAGGGCAGATCATGCAACTGGGAGAGAGGGCGGGAGGACACAGATGTGGGACAGAAAGAAGACAGGTCCCCCCCTTCTCCCAGCAGTGAGCCATTAGATCATCTCAGCTGCTAATAAAATCATAAGCACCCTGTGAGAAAGAATAAGGCATATTAATGACCTGAGCTTCATAATTCATACTTGGAGCCTGAGCGTTAGCTAAGTGTGGTAGATCAGTAGTAAAGATAGAAGAACGGTCTTTGGCTCTGTTCTCATCCATCTTGGCTCTACTTACATTATTATTTTTTTTTTTCCGGGGTCATCAGATTCTTGTAAGAGAATAATAAAGTGGTTAAGATGGAAGAGCAGTTAGAACTCTCCGTGCTTGTTTTTGCTACCCATTATGTGACCTTGAACAAATCTTTATGAAATTCCACAAATACTTGAGGCTCTTGTAGGTAGTCGCTGTTCTTCATGTGGTTCCACGAACAGTCCAGACTTCTTGTTAACAGCAGTGTGCTTGTCTTACTTGTTTTGACTTAACTGCCTTTTCTTCCCTTCTTCCTCCCTCATCTCTGCAGTGGTTTGTATTAATGGTACCAGACTTAGACAAAAATCCCCAATGAATAGCTTTATCCCTTCAGTTCCTCAGACCTGGAGGGAAGCTAAGAGTGGTGTCTGGGTCAATTTAAGCCACGAAGAAACTGCAGTGTTAAAAAAGCCTCTCTGCTCTGTCCTGCTTTATGATGGGCTCATCTGTGTTGTAAGCTGAATTGGAGAAGATTATGCAACTTCTCACTAGCTTCTTTTTTTTGCTAGCTTTACCTTGGTTAAATTCTCTGACCCTCACTGAGATGGCACAACAGCGTAAGAAAACATTGTGTGGGATGGGAACTTGTCTCTAGATGTCGTAGAAGGTGGTATTTCAAGCAGAGGTAGTGAAAGATTATGGTATCTTAGTGTGGAGCGAACTGAAACGTGAAGGGACCAGCCAGATTCAGTCCTCTAAACCTCAGAAGACTTGGTAAACTGTAGGGTTCTGGAATCATCTGATGCAAAAGCAAAGTATTAACACAGTCGTTGATCAAAATACTTTATTCTGTAGCAGTCTGACTTCTTTATGGCCTGCGGTAGATCTGGAGAGGTTCCCAGAAAGTCATGAAATGGGAACACTAGATACTTTAAACAACTGATAATAGTTCCTCAGAATGATGAAAACTGAGTGCTTTTCTCAAATCAGAAAAAAAAAAAGACCCCTGACTTTTGAGAGGAGCTGGTCATTGCTGAGTACGGATGGTCTCGCTGCATTGCATTAGCAGCTCCGTTGAGATGCTGCTGCCTGTCAAATTCCAGGAAGCCAGTTTGGTGGCTCTGCAAGCACAAGGGATGAAACCTGATGGTAGGCGCTTCTCATCTCTTCCAAAGCTTTCCTCATCAGCCTTTCTGTGTCTCTTTGGGATAGGTGCATGCTTATGACCTGTGATATCTTTACTCCGTCAATGCTTTTATAATACAAGCTGCTACACAGGATTTCTTCTAAGGGAAAATGAGTGGATCTCTTCTTCTGGTTTGTACTCATTTATTTTTTCCAGGTAGAAGGAAACGCTAATTTGTTTCATGTAGGTCAGCGTCGAGTTGCTATATAGCAGTTACTTTTACTCAAATGCTGCTTAGACTGGCAATTAAATCAAATGATAACAAGGCTTACTGTGTAATTGCACTGCTCCACTGGCTTTCTTGGGAGTTGCAAAGGCCTGGGACAATTGTGGTAATCAAAATACCTTCTGTGTCACAACCTTCCTCCCACCCTCCCCCCCCCTAGAATGAGCTGTTAAACCTGCTCTACTGCTCTGCTAAGCAGTGATCCAGATATGCCATCCTTGAGGCTGCATGCACGAAATTCAGAGCTGTTGGAAAAGTTAAATTCCCCTTTTAATGGTATCAGTTCTGCTTGTCAGAGATACCTAAATCAGTGCTCGGCTGAAACAACTTTTTTTTTGCAGTAGGGTATCTCATTAAGATGCTTGGTGTAATGTCTGAGATGTTCAGTACTGCGTTGCTTATAATTGCAACTGTTTGAGGACATAGCGGTGAAAATTATACTCATCTGCATATTTTACTTATATTTTATTTATATTTTTTTTTTATTAAAGCAGATACTGCACTCTCATCTTGCAAACACAGCTGGCCTGTTTGAAGTTATGTGACTCATGAGACTGTCAGGGCATTTATTATATTTTTTAGCATTTCTTTTTTGATTTTTAAACCAGGCTTTTTGGAATGGCTATTCTGGCTGCTGAGCATCTCATCTCAGGGGGGATTCTTCATTGATGAAGTTTTCTAGATACTTTTATAGAATGAGCAAATAGTTAAAACTCTTCTCTAATGAGAAGTGTCTACTTTTTCCACCAAAGAGAAAAAGGAAATGAAATAACTCTGGATTATTTGCAGCTACTGTATTCAGTGTAAAGCGTAATGGGTCACTTCTCTCTAAAGAGCTGCTTTTGCAGTTTGAAATGCATTGATACCTCTGTGAACTGCTTTTTGTTTGGCTTGTAGAAGTGCCAGGCTGTATATAGCTCCACATGTCTTTTAAGGTGCTGGTTTCATTTCAGCAGTCCTGTCTGCCCTCAGCTACCTGTTGCGGCACCGTCTCCTCTTCCACAGAACCATAGAATTGTTCTGGTTGGCAGGACTGGGTTAATAGTTGGACTCGATCTTAAAGGTCTGTTCCTATTTCACCCCTAAGCCATGTCCCTCAGCACCGCATCTCCATGGCTTGTCTGTCCCTTCAGGGATAGGGACACCATCACTGCCCTGGGAAGCCTAGGTGAGGGCTTGACAACCCTTGTGGGGAAGAAATTGTTCCTCATATTCAGCCTAAACCTCCCCTGGCTCAACTTGAGGCCATTTCCTATTGTTCTGTTACTGGTTTCCTGGGAGAAGATACCAACCCCCACCTGGCTGCAACCTCTTTTCAGGGAATTGTCAAGAGCAAGAAGGTCTCTCCTGAGCCTCCCTCTCTCCAGGCTAAACAACCCCAGGTCCCTCAGCTGCTACTCACAAGATTTGTGCTCTTGACCCTTGGACACGCTCCAGGCCTTTCATTGGCACAGTTGCTTGTACTAACCACATTGTGAACCATCTAGAGGAAGTCATCTGATGAAACTAACCCAGCAAGAGAGGTGGTTAGTTTTCATCAGGATCGGTTCCCCAGTGCGATTCACTGAGCAGCTGCGTCTGTGGTCAGTTCTGATGGCACAGATGAGGAGGACAATGATGCTGCAGCACAAGCAAGCAGCGGGGTTGGCAACAGGGTGATTTGGCCGTGCCAGTGATAGCTAAACTCCCACACAGTGGGGTTTTTGTTTTGTGGATTCTGATCTTGAGCAAAAAGTGATATGAAACATGTAGGAGGTGGTGCTTAATAGAGATTGGAAAATTCCCTTGAAATAATACTTACTGTCACAGAGCAACTGCAAGCCCTTGATGAAGAATCTTAAAGCCTGTTTGAATTGTCTTTTGGATATGTGTTCATAGCTGATGATCTCCTGGTTAAAGCTAATTATCTTTAGTCAGGAGAGGTTAATTGACTCTGCCTCTGTAAAGTTGTGAGGAAATCAGAATAATGCAATATAATATCCGTGACAACGTAGTGGGCAAACTGGAAGGTTTATTTTCAGGCTTCAAGTCCCTCTGTTATCATGACCTCATGATAAAGAATGTGAACAAGAAAATTGTTTGTATAATTGGAAGCTTGTTCTCTATCAGCTGGGCTAAGTAGACAAGTAATGGTACAGGAGGAATGAAGAGAGCGATGACTAAGTTGGTGATGTCAATACTCATTCGTTACCTGCTGTATGTTGTGTCCTGAACTGTGTTGTGATTTCACAGCCCTAAATGTAATTTCTTCTTCCAACCGGGTTGGGAGAAGTGAGGCTTTAGACTTGAGGATAAATTCTAGATTTTGAAGGGTGCAGGGAAGTCATAAACCACTGAGATAAGGACTCCTATCTCGTCCAGAAGTGCAGGTATAGGTTATGACACTCTACTGCTTTTTCCAAACCTCATTGCATGTGGTGAAAGATGAGAAACTTGTTTGGCTTTGCTTGAGGGCTTATTTCATTGTAACATGCTGCTTAAAACCAGTCACACAATTAGTTTGCAATCCTAAAAAGACCTCAAGAAAGTTGCCCTCATTGTTAGATGTGGTGTGGGCTGTTCTTCTTATGTTGTCAAGGAGTTAAAAAAAAAAAAAAAA
>WEIS01040668.1:0-32907 GCA_013389965.1 Todus mexicanus
GTGTCATCATCTCTACTGGCTTCTGGCATTGTGATCCACAAGCTCTTAGTCAACCTGTCATTTGCTCTGTATCAGAGCTCCTTACATTCAAGCCGTTCTTTCACAGAGAGGGCAGCATCTCATCTCCTCCTCTTAAACCCCAAATCGTTTTTTGTTTTGGTTTTTTTTTTAATGTATGTCACAGCTCCCAAGCCTAAGTGTCCTTCTCCATTGCATTTTCCATGGAATTATCAGGATGATGCTGTCATCTACTTAATAACTTTATAACAAGTTTACGTCAAAGATGTTCTTTGTCATATGTATTGTGGTAAGGGTAAACCTATAGGTTGTTTTCTTGCTTGGACAAAGGTTTGCTTTCTGTTATGAATATGAAAAATAGTATTTTTTCAAAAATCATTGGAGAACTTGCTGAAATTTCTCCCAGAAACTGTAACAGTTCATCTAATACACTGCATTCACCCCATGCAGTTTAATATTAAACAGCATGTAAAAGTCTCACATAGTGTGTGGTTTGGAAAATTCCTTGACGCTTGATATCCTCAACTTTGTTCCAAAGCAAAAAGCCGCAGACTTCAAACACAATAAGCAGTTGTGGCTAATTAACCACAGTTGCCGGAAACCTTCAACATATTTCGTGGAATTTTGGAACTTTTTCAGGAGTAGAAAAGCCATTCTTTGACAAGCTGATGCAAGACCAGGCACTACAGGCTCTACAGTGTCTCATTGCCTGTTTTCATCCACTCACTTTGCACAGTGTCTGCTGTGCATGAGAATCTTCTGCCATGTTGTACAAGTATAGATTTTGCTGTTTTCCAAGCAAGAGTGAAGCTCAGGGGGTTTTGTTGTGGGGTTTTTGGGGTTTTTTTGTTAGTTTCTTATCAGGCGTAGGTTATTATTTTTCTTCCATAGGGATGTGAAATAAAGTATTTGGGAGAACAAATTAACTGACTTCCTGACGATTTTAGTGACCGCATTTGCAGTGCTATCCCTCATGTCCTTCTCTTCAAATGTTTTCTGTGCAATAGCCAAAAAAAACCCCCCAAACATTTCTTTCTGTGAAAAAATTGTGTCCATTCTTAACTTGTAGTGAATACAAACATAGGCAGTTTTCAACAGCAAACGAGTAGGCGCTTGTTCAAGGTGTAAAGAGTTACTTCTCGCTCATGTACGACTTGTGTCTGGGAAATTGTGACTGTGTTCCAGGAAGTGAGCCTGCCACCCCGGAGTCCCAGCTCATGCTGATGTTGACACCAGGCTGTTGCTAATAGCAGCAGCTTCTACTCACCCTGAGTTTCTACTAATACTGGTGCTCACAAGACACATACCAATTGATTGGTTCTGTTTCTCGTTACTCTTGTCTGAGTTGGTTGGTAATAAATTANACTGTCCTTCTCTTGACTAGCCTTTTGTTATAGTTTCTCTCGCCTGTCTAGTTGAGGAAGGAAATGATAGAGCAGCTTTGGTGGGCACCTGGTATCCAACCAGGGTTAACCCACCACAGCCTTAAAAATGGGAGCTGGTGTAACACTTGGCAGGCTGCAAGGAGGTCATGCACACTCTACATGCTATGCTGTTGCTGGAGCACAAGTTGCAATGTTCTTCGACCAGTAGCAGGTTAATTTATTAATGCCCAAAACATCAAGGGGGAGGTGAGCCTGCGTGTTCCCACTGTCTCTGGGTGCAGTTTGAGCTGTGGCTTAGGTACAAGGATGTGAAACTTTTCAATGAGCCCTAGTGAGCATGCGAACGAAATTCTGAGAAGCTTTGGCTTAGGCTTGACCTCAAGCGGACTTTCCTCCTTAAAAGCCCAAGGATGTATCTAAGTTTCCACTTTGTCAAGTTTTATATGACCCAAATATAAAACTTGGGTCAAAACTTCAGTATAACGCAGCTTCTGTTTAATCCCTGTTGGATATCTGAGGACAAGCCGGAGTGTCCCAAAGCTTGTTAATTTTTTCTAGCAGTTAGAGAGACAAACTGTGCCTCTCTACTTGGATAAATTAATTCCTAACCTTATAAATCTGAGGTTTCTTTCCCATTTAGACTGTGTTCTCTTCTGTCATGTTTGGTTGTGCTTTTTTTGCTTTTCTTCTTCATTGGGGATTCAGTGCTTTTGAGTATGTGGTTTTGATCCTTGTTTGGCTCCTGGGAGAGATGGGGAAGAAAAGGGGAGAGTTGGACCAGGAAGATGGAACAGAGGGAAACAGAATGGTAGGTTGAAGGTAACTGCAAATAAGGTCTAGAAATTGTGTACAGTACTGCAAACCGGACACTTTTTAGGACTCAAGGGTAAATTAATCCCAGAATCATCTCTTGAAATACTCACCCTGTGCTACTATAGGCTGTGTCTTGCAGTCCTGGCAACAGAGGAGCTATGCTTTTCCATTTCCCTGCTAGTTCCGGTTGAGAATTACATATTCAGAGGTTTCACTTCCAGTTTCAAGTTCTCAGTTTTACGTGAGTATTAAGCTAACCTTAAATAACTAATGTAACGAAACTAATCAAAGAAAGTCTTTGGTGGTCACGGCGTCTGTCACTTAAACCAGAGGACTGTCCCGGGGAGACAACGTTTGAAAAAGAGGCGAGAAGCTTTAGGTGGCAGAATGGCAGCCTGAAGCTCTGTGTGTCAGTGTGGTGTTGCTCTGCTGAGGCAGGACTTGATCTGGGGCAGGGCCCAGCAGTGTAGGCGATAATTCCCAGGCTCCCTCTGCTGTGTGGAGAGGGAAGTTTTCTAAGGAAGGCCATTGGCTTGAAGGGAGAGAAAAAGACTCCTGAAGATGAATCACTTACAGATAAGATGGTTTTGCATTAAGAGGTGTAGGTGGCAGGTCGCTGCCCACTTACTCAAAGGGCATCTGGTGAATGTGGGGGTGGGTCGCCCTGTGGGATGGTTTGGTGCAGAAGTTTTCAAGGGTCAATATTTTATTTTATTTCTAATTCTCTTTTCCCTAAATGCAATAGAAATTGGCTTGGAATTTACTTCTATGTTATCTTCAGAACATCAGAAAGAGAGGCCTGGGCCCTTGAAGGAAATGATCTCGTCAGTATCCTCATGATTTATGGTAATGCAGGGCCAGCAGGCAAGATGGGCCAAAGTTCGATTTTGAGAAGAAAGTTAAAAGGAACTGTCTGTGGGAGTTTGAGGTTGAAGGTATTTAAGGTTGAGGGCCAGCCCATGGGGGTGGGGGGACTTGTTCCTTAAAAAAAGACATTGTGATATAGGAATGCTGTGGTTCACATTTCCCATTACACGTAGACTGCTGGTGTCCTGTGCTTGTGTGCTGGGCTCTGAGGACCCTTCTACTTTCCATCTCCACCACTTTTCTTCTCCCCCTCAACAGCACGAGGAGAAGAATTTTACCAGGGCTGAATTTTAGCACCAAGGAGTGGAGCTGGTCCCCTGCAGAGTTTTATTGCTCAATGTCCTTGCATGGTTGTTAAATTACATCTGCTTTAAAGCATGCTAACGGCCTGAGAAAAGTTTCATTGGCTTCCAGTGGGTGTGGATTTGGTTGGTTCCTGCAGCCAATCTACCAGGGAAAAAAGCCATGGGAAATAATACCTAATTTAGGACTGCTGCTGTATAATCCCCAAATGTGTCAGTGCATGGAATGCAGCCAGACTATTTACTGTTCCATAGCTCTGAATCATGAGTTTTCCTCAAGAGCACCAGTTAAATATGAAAATCCTCATGTCAACTCTGCAGTATATCAACTGGAACTCATTTAATACGCTTTTTCGAATCACTATGGTATCACATTAACACGTATACAGTGAATTGAAAGACAAATAATGTGCTCTGTATTAATAATTATTTATCATATGGGTTGTTTTTCAATTCTCCATTTCTCGAGGCAAATAAATTATGACAGAAGTTCATTGTAGTGGCAAAACCAATCACTGTAATATTAAAGCATACTGAATTCAAGATTACACAATCTTCCCTTATTCCCCCTGTACTTAACGCATTCTGAAAACAGACTGGTATTTTCAGCAGATTGCTGTCACTGGTAGTAACTGGATCCTGCTTCAACATTACACCTGATTTTTTTGCATTAGTTTTCTGTAGCCCCCTGGCGTTATCTTCTAGGCATAACCCACAACGTAATTTACAGTTATTCACTTTTTCAGATGTTTTTGAGTTATAATGTTCACACCATACCATATGACCATTTCGCAAAAATTTTTTTTTTACCCTTTCAGACACATGGTGGTATGGTGCCCTTTTTACAGTTGGGGAAAATGATGCACAACGAGATTACAACCGAGTCTCTCAGATGTGTTCATGATTAGGAAGCATACGCAGAATCACAGAATCGTAGAATATCTTGAGTTGGATGGGACCTTTAAAGGTCATCTAGGCCAATGAGGTTGGGGTGTCATGGGATGTGAAAAGTGTGGAGGGAGTACTTGTGGCACATAGCCATGCTCCCCTTGGCATGCCATTTGCAGCAACAGTGTCCATGGCGCTGTAGGCTCTCTGGTTTTCTGAACCATATCTTAACGCTAATGGTGGCGGGAATGGGATTTTGAGGTTCGGGTGCCGTGGACCCTGGGTGAGCCAAGTACAAAAAATGTGGAGGGAGCAGTGTTGGGGCATTGCTGTGCTCCCCTGTCTCCAGTGAGCAGGGATATCTTCAACTAGATCACGTTGATCAGAGCCCTCATCTGCCCTAGTCTTGAATGTTTCCAGGAATGGGGCACCTGCCACCTTTCTGGGCAACCTGTGCCAGTGTTTCACCACCCTCATTCTAAAAAAATTCTTCCTTATATCTAGTTTAAATCTCCCCTCTTTTAGTTTAAAACCATCACCCTTGTCCTGTCACAACAGGCCGTGCTAAAAAGTCTGTCCTCATCTTTCTTATAAACCTCCTTTAAGTACTTAAAGGCCACAATAAAGTCTCCCTGGAGCCTTCTCTTGTCCAGGTTGAATAACCCCAACTCTCTCAGCCTGTCTTTGTAGGAGGGGTGTTCTAGCCCTCTAATAATTTCTGTGGTCCTCCTCTGGACTTGCTCCAGCAGGTTTATGTCCTTCTTATGTTGTGGGCCCAAGAGCTGGACCCAATATTTCAGGCGAGGTCTCACCAGAGAGTACAGGAGCTGAATCACTTCCCTCAACCTGCTGGCCATGCTTGTTTTGATGTAGCCCAGGTTGGCATTCTGGGCTGCAAGGCACACATTCACAGAATGTTAGGGATTGGAAGGGGCCTCAAAAGATCATCCAGTCCAATCTCCCTGCTGGAGCAGGATCACCTAGACTAAGTTGCATAGGAATTCATCCAGGCAGGTTTTAAGTGTCTCCAGGGAAGGAGACTCCACAACCCCCCTTGGCAGCCTGTGCCAGGACTCTGTCACACTCACTGTAAAGAATTTTTTCCTAATATTCAAGTGGAACCTCCTGTGGTCTAGTTTACAGCCATTACCCTTTATCCTATCATTGGGTGCCATTGAGAAGAGCCTGGCTCCATCCTCCCAACACTTGCCCTTTACATATTTATAAACATTAATGAGGTCACCCCTCAGTCTCCTTTTCTCCAAGCTAAAGAGACCCAGCTCGCTCAGCCTTTCCCCATAAGGGAGATGTTCCACTCCCTTAATCACCTTCGTGGCTCTGCACTGGACTCTCTCCAGCAGTTCTGTGTCTTTCTTGAACTGAGAGGCCTAGAACTGGACACAATATTCCAGATGTGGTCTCACCAGGGCAGAGTAGAGAGAGAGGAGAACCTCTCTTGACTGTACCACTTCTAACACACCCCAGGATGCCGTTGCTGGCTCATGCGCAGCTTTTCATCCATCAATGCCCCCCAAGTCCTCCTCAGCCGGGCTGCTCTCAATCTCTTCATCTCACAGCCTGTACTGATACTGGGGCTTGCCTTAACCCGGGTGCAGGACCTTGCACTTGGCTTTGCTGAAGCTCATGCTGTCCACAGGGGTGCTTTTCTGCAGGCTTGTGTAGGCTTGGGGCCTCCATATAGTTAAGGTAGAGCTCTGTTTGCCTGCAGTTGCAGCTACAAGCTACTACCAAGACCTTTTGTTGCACACATGGGGAAACAAGGAATCTGCAAACAGCTTCATCATGACAATGCATGTATTAACTCCATTTAGGTGAAACTCCATGTATTTAGGCAGCAGTGAAGATGTGGCTCCCTGTGCCTTCCACTTCTGCTAGTAAGAGAGGCAGGGCATTCAGGAGAACAGTTTATAAATGAGCTGAACAAGCTGGTGCTTTGACTTGTTAGGTAAAGACTAATGATGTCTGGAAATCTTGTGCTTCATGTGCTTGCAAATGTTTATGTTCCATGAACGTGTGATCATCTGTGTAATGTGCGCTGCTCATACAGGGGAGTGAAGTACTCTGAAAATGTAGATCATTAGCCTCTTAGTGTGCTGGAGGTTTTTAGAGTAGAAAGGGGTTTGGTTGTGTATTTGTCAGTAGGTCAGTGCTTGTGTGGGGTGTGAGCTGTTATGGGTCTGTTTTCCCTAGATGAAGCGATCTCCACTGAATTGTGCTGGAATGGATGTGGGGAGAGGGGTGCTTTCATCTTCTGAAACATTAAGATGGTTAAAATCTGTGCAGCTGCTGACCCAATGTAGACCTTTGGCTGGTGTCTACCTTGCATGTTCAGCTGAATGTTTTGATTTATGTACAGCACGAGGGAGCTCAAACAGCAGTATAGATAACATCCAGTTCTTCAGAAAGGCATTTACCAGCCTTACGGTTATTTTTGTCTGCTCGCCCACCTCCCACCTACACCTACCCTGTTTGTGCTGAGGAAACGTAATGTCAGCCTGACAGTTCAAGTGTGCCAAAAGAGCAAACAAATGTGAATAATGGGAAGGCTCTAGCTGAGGCTGCCTAGCATGGCACCACCTGCCATCAGGCTCCAAGAGAGAGTTTGAGTTATTTCAGCCTCTGGAAGACCTGTGAAGATGAATGCATCCCTTTGCCACTGCCAGTCTTACTCATTTTAAACTCTTGCCTTGTGTTTGTTTGAGTTATGGATAGGTATGTATTGTTACCTAGAAGAGCTGTAGGCTCAGGGGAACGTAATCCAGATCTTCTGATAGAACTCTATATTCTCTCGTACCGTAAATTCAAGAACTAAATGATACACTACCTATTTTCTTTTGTTCGTATCTAAATTGCTTCTAGACCTTCTGGCTGAGGACAAAGTCCAGTATAATACATAGTTATACATTTGTGGAGGTGGCATATGAGTGCTAGGTTGTATCTCTGAAGATTATTTCTTTGGGATTTCATCTTTTTTGTATTCATCATTTTGTGAGCATCCAAGACACTGCCTCTAAGATGAGAGCTGTTTCACCCACAGCATCATTTTTCTCTCTCAATACATCATGTGGACATTAAAAGGACAGTGGTTTTGTCACCTGTTCCACGAAGTTTGTGTAACAGTGGCATTACTGGCATTTTGAGCATGATTCTATATATAAAAGGTATGTGAAATGTCAGCCTCTTCAAAAGTCCTCAGTGGTTTGTGATACCTTACGTTCTTGGGTGCCAACATGAGACAGGTTAAGGATCTTGCTGCAATAACATTGTCCAGAATCTGAACTTTCACGGTGTTGAATTACTGAAATTGCATCAGTTGGACCAGAGTAATACATATATTACAGTCGTCTAATAACTTGGGATTGGCTTAAAATCATAAAACCTTAAAGAGCAAAGGAAGATAATAAATGGTGTGGGGCTGGAGGTCCGATGAAAGTAGATACCAGACTGATTCACAAAATTGGGACAATTTGTTTGCAGTGGGTTTGAACTTGGATGCCAGTTCTCCAGCAGAGCTGGACATGCGTGTCTTCGCTAGTAATGTTGTCCTGAAGTTGACTGCAAGCTCATCCTCTTATGGAAATATTTCCAAGTGCTCCTGATACAAACGGCCAGCAGGCACCGCTCTAGCATCAGCAATTCAGTGGCTGCTGGGGCATCTGGCAAGGAGCTCGCATCTGGCAAGGAGCTCCTCACAGTCTTTCACAGCTCCCTTTTACAGGGAAATAGTGTGGTTGTAGCTCCAGGCACCAGTTTGGCCTGGAAAGCTCAGACATGGCCCGAGGGGGCTGTGAGCCGGACAGTGTATTTACCTGCTTCCTGACACAGGGTAGGGGTTGCCACAAGATTTGTCCTTAGTTACTGCTTGGAATTCTCCCGGCTTTCTGTTCACCTAGATATAGCAATGAAGTGTTGCAGGCAGGTAGTTGGCCAGGAGGGAGGTAACTTTAACAGATTAGTATTTAATGCTCTGTGCTTGGAGGTTTCTGGAGAAGCTACCTGAGTGGATTTTCAAAGAACTGGTAAAACAGATGTCCTAAGGAAAAGCTTTTGCTTACAGAAAGGAATTTTAGCCCCAGGAGTGCCCAGTGACTTGCAATAAAGTGCCCTTGTGCGAACAGAGTTTGCATACCCCTCAGCCATATCCAGACACAACCTGTTCTAGTGCACTTCTTTCAGTACAGCTGCAACCCTTCTGCCCTTCCCTCCACCCTCTGGTCATACAGGTTTCAATCGCAGACTATTAAAGTGGTGCAAAGCCTACATATTGCAGACTCCTTGTAATTAAATCTCACAGCCGCAGAAGTAGTTTAAACAGGTACAACTGGAACTTACTGAATTTTTTCTTTACTGCCTTCTGGGCTTAGACTAGAGCAGGGATCCTGTTGCCTTCCTGGAACAGGTAGGGGAGGGAGCTGTAGGAAGAGGGCTGAGAAGGGACAGCCTAATTGAGTGACCTTTCTGCTCTCTGGACTGAACTGGCACCATTTCCTCTGCGTGCTGACATTTGCTTCAGCCCTGTCCTTCTGCTGCTTTCTTCACCTCTGCTTCACTTTGTAATTGCCTTTTGTATTGTTGGTTTACCCCACCCATCCCTGTGCTCCTTCCCTTCAGCACCTCCTCTCCAGGGATTCTGCTGCATGAACCTGGCCAACACTGGAGGTACAGAAAGGACAGCCATTTCTCTGCTTTTTGTTTCGTTGTGTTTTGTTGGGTTTTTTTTCTTTGCCCAGTTCTTCCCATTCCTGTAGGTTGGGTGTGTTGTATTTGAGATCTCATACCACTTTTGTCTTCTGTTTAAGAAGAAGAAAAAGGCATAAGGATCCTTTTCTTTCTTTTCTTCTTCCCGTGCAGATCTTCTGAGGTACTCAATGTTTGACCTCTGTGGGTTCTTCCACCCTGGCTGGAGCTGCAGGAGAGTCAGCTCTTAAACAGCACATCATTTCTCACTGATATTTTGTGCGTCATTGTGTTACTGTGTTTACACAGTTGTTGCTTGCAAACAGTACTGTGTGAATTTGTTTCAATTTCCCCTCTCCTCTCCTGTGCCCTGTTCTTGCCCTCTTGCCTTTCATTTGTTCCTGGTTTTGTCGTGATCTAGGCTAGACAAACCGGAGACTTTTAGGCTCCCAATGACCTGCATTTCTAATATAAGAAAACAAGCGGAAAAACACTTGATCTTTTTTCCTTGGACTGAAATCCTACAGGCTCTTTAATCTATTACAAAGGCATATAAATGGCATAAGTGGCATTTCTTTTCCTCTGATGGTCATCTTTAAGGGGGCTGAGAGGGGGAGAAAAGACAAGTCAGTTGCTAAAACAAGAAACCAAGAGGTAGCATTCCTGATATCTGCTCTTGGAAATCTTCTGCCACTTGTTGGCTTCTCACTCGGAGCTTGTCACTTGAATTTTGTGTCAAAGTTTACCTAACTGTTAAAGAACAGCTGTTGCTACATTTTCTCAGGCTCTTGCCTGCAGGAGGTGATTATGGAAAAGGTAACATTTCCCTTAACAGCTGAGCTGCAGCCGATTTAATTTGCAATTTGTTACGAAATGGTAGGTATTGTTTTACCTTCCTTCATCCCCAGGCTGGGGGAATGGGCACAGCGAGTTCCAGAGATAAATGGCAGAGCCAAATAATTACAGACCTGGCTCCTAGGGGTGGCTTGAGGATTAATGGCTATTTGTACAACACTTCGAGGTCCTCATCTGTAATGTCCTTTAAACTCTTGAAATACTGTGGGCTGAGGGTGACGAGTACCCCTGGGCTCTCCGAGGATATCAGATCTTTTGAAGAAGAGTTGCAGCTTCAGGGACGTACTTGGCCAGGCACAGCAGGGAGGTTTATGTTAGATCTGGGAAAGGATCCTAAAAAGGATAGGAAGGTGGGAGAGAGAACCTCTCTCTTCAGTATCCTTGCTTTTAAGCAGATGTGGCTGCATAGACAAGAGACCTAAGGAATAATACATCCAGCGAATGCTTCTCTAGCCATCTTTCTGGTCTTTCTATGAGTCTGTCGTGTCCCAAATAGTAAGAAGTCAGTGCTCAGCTGTCATGAATTTAAAAAGAAAATATCTTGAGTTGCCTTCTGATGCCAGCCAGAGCCTCCTTCGTCTTTTCCCATTGGGAACCCATGAGTGACCTCCACAGGTTGCATTAAGCCAAAGCGCTGCATTTCAAGTGTTTTGAAGCTAATAGGCCTCAAATGACCACAGCTCTAGGCTGAGACTTTCACTGTCATTATTACAACCGAGGAAACTTTTCCGTCAAGTGCCTGCACAGCAGTCCCAGCCTGGCTTTTACAACCCTAGAAGGAAGTGTTGAGTGCACTGCTTTCTGATCTTGCCAGGGAGATTTTCAGAGGGGGTGCTGTGCTATGGGAAGCAGTGTAAGATATGGACGGATCCAGCCAGCTTACGCTTGTTTGAGTCCATAAGCAGCCGCCAATGACCAGGCACTCAGGAAAAGTTCCTTCTTTCCTGTGGGAGGAGCACATGCACTTGGAAAGATCCTTGAACACAGCAGCCTCTGATGGTGCAGGAGAAGAGACTTTTTCCCTGGGTCTCAGGAGTCCACTGGGGTGGTGCAAGGAGCAGATCAGTGCTCCCAGCATCATCCTAAGCAGTAGCTGGTGGTGCTATGTGACAAAGTGCTCCTGGCACCGAGGCACAGGGACTCCCTGGGGACTGACTATATTAGCAACTGCAGCGACCATGGGGAAAGGAGACAGTTCAGGTTATGGCTGGGGAGTGTGCACTCTACAGACGCAATGAGTCCATCCCAAACCCTCTGCTACTCATCTTGTGCCATGGGGGAAGGGATAACAGCTTATCTCTTCTCTACAGCACAAAGTTTGAGGAGAACATTCAGCACCTCTGAGCTAAAGAACACCTTCCTTTCTTCTGTCGTCTTCCTGTAAAAGGAATATTTTAACCTCCTGTCCAGTCAGTGCTCAGTCTACAATGCAGCAGCGGTACACGTATGGCCCTTCACTTGGAAGGACAACTTTCCTTGTGCTGAAAGTCTAGTCCTTAGTATCTTCAACTCCTCTTTCAGGCTTGGAGATGCCATCAATCCATGCCACGTCCCGTCTTGGTAAATCAGTAATTTCTGCAGTAGTTCCAACATCTGTGTGATTAAAAGTCTTTTTAAATGGCTGCTGGTAGTCAGGAACCTCATCAGTGTCAATATTGTCCATCTACTTCTGGAGAATTTGCTGGGAAACAGACATGTTGTCTGATCTTTGCCAACTATTTTTTTTAATTATTTTTTAAAAAAATTATCCTGGTTATGGATAATGTGGATAAAAGTGTTCATCCCCACCACCCCTGCTTTGCTTCTGGAGAGCAGCACGCTGAAGAAGAGTGAAAGAGTCATGGGAATGCTAAGCATCGTTTTATTATTATGACCTTTAAGGCGACAGTGGGAGGATAGAGGAAGAACACGGGGAAGACCACACAGACAGTGCTTAAGGGGGGAGAGCAAACCCGAAGGGACTCCAAGAGACAAATAGATGGGAGGGGAGAAAGAGAGATGGAAACAGGAGACTGAGCAAGGCTGGCAAGGAACGGCAGAGCCGTCTTCTTCCAGTTCATCCCAGGCATGGCAAGAGCAGACCTGGAGCTCTCCATCCATGAAAAAGCAGCCTTCTCTGCACCATTCTCCCATTTTCCTGAAATCTCTGCTTTTGCTCCTCCAGGCAACCATTAATCTAATATTAAGCCCTTAACCTCTCTAATTGTTCCCTTTCAGTGTCAGCTGGTTTCCTATTAACCTTTCAATCTCTCAGTAATGCAGTTACTTCTGACTCCAGCCAGCCCTGGCTCTAAAGCTTTACCTCCGGCAGTGAATTTTCCAAGCTTTCACTTTTTTTTCTCTTTCTTTTCTGTAATGATTATTACTGCTGTTAAGGAGCCAGTCTGAACCAGCTTCTAAGTGCACAGGGCTGAACCAGCTGCAGTCTATAAATAGCCCTTCACTAACCTTGCGCCTTATTTCATTAAGTTGATTGGTTTCCCTCTCTCCACTTAGTTGCATCTCCGTCTCTCTCTACCTTCTCCATTATCGATGCTGGTTCTTTTGTTGCTGAGACACCTGCTTGTTGATATCAGGGTTGGTCAGTCCTAAGTTTTTTTCTCCCAAACAAAATAATGTTGTTGCTGGGGGAGCAACTCAAGAGTTTCATAGTGGAGGGAAAGTCAAGGGTGAGGGAGGACTGAAACGGCAAGTCAGAAAATATCCATACCATGCAATAGAAAATTGCATAGCTGATCACCAGTCACAGCGATAGAGTTTGTCACCTATAGGCTGGGTTTATCCTGTGACAGTCAATGCAATTACACTTGAATGCAGCCTCCTGTGCAAATCCCGTTGTGCAATATTGAAGCCAAGGCCTCTGCTCAAGGACAAATGGCACTGCAGTTCAAATAGAGAGTGCTGGCCTAAAGTGGGCATGCAGAGCCCAGAATGCAATGTGAACTGCCTGCTGCATCTGAGACAGGTCCTCTGGCAGCTTTGACATCATTGAACGATATACTACTGCTGCTTGGCCCTGTAACCTGGCAGAGCATAGTTTGCTCACTGGCCGTCATCATGTTGCACACTCAACAGCGTCTTTGTACTGTGCCTCCTCTAACTCACCTGCTTCTTTTAGCGCTGATGCAGTTTCTGAGCTCTGTTCAACCTTGATTCCTCTACCCAGGGCCTTCAAGTTGCTCTGTTTTTTGTAAAATATAATGAATGTTTGCAGTGAAGACTAAGCTGAGCAGTTCCTCGAGGTGACCTGAAACCTCTGGAGTCAGTGTAAATCACAGCTCAACATTACAAGGCTGAGTGGCACTTGCAAACCTCTTGTGTGCAGCGATGCACTGGGGCAAAGCATCTGCAGGTGCTTCACAAGTACTAGGGGTGCTATTGTAGTACCGTAACAGATTTAATTTGATGGTCCCAGCAACAGCAATGGCTTTTACAGGCATGGAAGCGCTACCTCATCACAGAAGAGCTGGGATCAGGGATGCCTTTTTTGCTGTGTGCCAAGGCGCAAGTCCTTCCCTGCAGACCCTCATTTTTCCCTGAAGAAAGAAGACAGAGACCCAGAGGAAACTTTTCCAGTCTGTGCTTAGGGTGGCGTTTACAGCCGTTTGCTTTGCTTCGGCTCAGAAGAAGGATTTGTGTTTCTAAAAGCTCCTCTGTTTTTTCTAGCTGTATCATTTGTCTAACACCAGCTGTTACCTTTCCCTGAGAGTTCTGCCTCAAAGTCAACAGCAACTTACCAAAATAATAGGAGCTATTCTCTCCCGCTCTCTGTGCAGCTCTGTGTGTCCCTACTTGCCCACTTACTGCTATTCCTTGTTGTTGGAGGGCAGATTCTGGCAGCAATGAGCCTTTGTCTTATTTTCTGGCAAACAACCTCGATCTGCAACAAGGCAGGAAAGACAAACAGGGAAGAAACGAGAACAGGTAAAACTGTGGTTAAAGGAGAAGGTTGACTTCTGGTGGCTTCTTTTATAATCACCAAGTCTGACAGGGGGAAAGGTTTGTAAAAGTGCTGCATGTATGGAAAGCTAGAAAGCTCCCCTGGTTCCAGCCAGGGCATGAGGCAGGTGTTACTCACACCTATTTAATAATACAGGTTTTTCAGGATGGCCACACTCTCACTTTCCATCACTCACAGCCTCCTTGTCTGTTTAACCTTTTTAATCCTCTGACCTTGCCTTTACTCTCCTGCCTTTCAGCCACCCAGGACTCATGTCACTCCAGGTGCTGCAGCAAGAGCACAAGGTGGTCACTGGGGCAGTGCCTCACACCTGCCTGCCCCTCAGATCTCACAGATACCATTTTGGCTGCTGCTAATTGTGGAAGGAGCTCAGGACACTCTTTGGATCATGGCTCTGGGTGCCTCATGGCGAGCAGGCTGGTGGCTCAGCAAGACCCTGTCTGTGCTTATGAAGGGATGGGTTCAAGCCCAGGATGTTGCCCCTCACCTGTGGGAGAAAGGGGTACCCAGAGGCCTTTCTGGTCCCTGTTGAACCATGAGTCAGTAGAGGAGGATTGAGTGCTGATTCCCTTCCTGGGTGTGCCTTCTTCAGGGCAGGCACCATCTTGGAGTAGTCCCCTTGGTCCTGAGATGGTGCCTCAGTGGGGTCTTCAGGGCTCAGGAGGGAAAGGGAGTTTCCATGAGCTTTGTGGCCCACCCATGAAGAAGGGTGGCCATCTTGCAGACCCCACTAGTGGGGGAAGGCTCTGTGGGGACTGCTATTGTGGCTGCGGTCAAGATGAAACCCCTGAGGCCAGCCTGAGCCCTCCTAACAGAGTCCCAGTGGAGTGAAGGGCACAGCCTGGTCCCAGAGGAGGGGCCAGGGGCTGAGTTGAGATGGGTACTGCTCTGAGAGCAGGGTTTAGCTCCTCAAGCACCTATACTGGAGATAGAAGAGGAAGAAAACTTCCCCAGGTTACACCAGGAGGTGCTTGCTGTAGATGCAAATGCATGTTTGCTTTAGCACAGCTTGTTTCCTCTTCACTTTTACTCCCGTGGGAAGAGGTGTGGCAGCAGAGGAGAAGGGTCAGGTAGTGTGGCTGGTACTGCTCCCACTGACACCTGTTCCCATGCCAGCAGAGTTTAGGGGCTGCTCAGAGCCCCTGCAAAACTTCCTGGCCCACCTGCCCTTCATGGAGGGTCTAATGCTGCCTACAGGAAAGTCAAAAGCCCATGGAGAGCCCATTCGGCCCACTGATGAGGATGCTGCTGTTCTGCAGTGAGCACCGTGCTGTCCCTAGCTGCTGGGAGAGGGGAGCAGGGCTGACTGGTGCAAGCAAGGCCTGGCAGGATGGTGGCATGGGGTTGCAGAGTGAATTGGGCTGCCTTTATGTCTTCCTGTCCTGCATGACGAAAACACTGCCTTGCAGTGAAGGTGATCTGGAGTCCTTGGTCAGAGCAGAACACATGTTCAGAGGTGAAGCTGATGGAACGTGTAACTCAAAGCGAATCTACCTCTTATTTTTTGATCTGCGTTACAACACGCAAATGGTATCAGACCCTCCTTTAGCTGCACCTCAGTTGCTCATTTTTCCTGGCTGCTATGGTCTGTCCCACCTACTCCCATTCCCTGGGAAGCTTCCTAAATATTTACCCCAGTGATCAATCATATGACCCCACTGTGGCAATGTGATACGGCTTTAGCTGTTCTAATCAGCTTAGCTTGGGCCCCTGACCCCTGTCATCTTAATTTATGAAAAAGCTTTACACAGTGCCTGGTGAGGGCTGTTCAGTCCAGAGGATTTAAATCCAAAGTGAAAAATAGCAACACAGACTTTTGATTTTTATTTTGTAGCCAGAATTCAGTTTACTGTTACAGCTTCTGCTTCATCATTCCTCTAGGAGGAGTTGAGCTTTGAATAACACACAAAGGTTTCAACTGCATGGTGAAATATTTGACTCTTTTGACTGTTAACAAAAAAATACCCCAAACTGTAAAGGCTGAGTGCTTTGGCTGAAGCATTTAAGAGATGCTCAGTCATGCAAATGGACTTGGACACGGAATCTCTTCCCTTCTTCCTCCTCCCAACTTTAAAGGATGTCCTTTCAAGCAAAATGGGCTCTGGAGAAAAGAATAGTGTATGGTGCAGAGGACTGGAAACACTTACCTTGAACCTCGGGGGACTTTGTGGGGGAGGCACCAGAGAACAGATGGACCTAAAGATAGCCATATTCTTGGAGTTTTTTGTTTTCTCTAGAGAGAGACATTTCTACACTGAAGCACCAGCGAAAGTCAGAGATGGATGAGCAGCCTAGAGCAGTCAAGATCGTCAGCTGGTGATACAGGTGGGAGAAAGTATACTGATAGCTAAGTCTCCTTCCTAGGCTCCGGGAACACAATACAAGCCCTGCAGACATTATAGGAAAATGTACTACACCGTGTCTGGAGGAGCTTGCTTTAATACAGAAGTGAGTACTAACTACCTTCTCTCCACTGCATAATCTCTGAAAGGAACAGACTGGCTTTGTGTGGCAGGGACAGATGAGGGCAAATTATGCTGTAGTAAAAGAATAACTGGAAATACGTTGTTGTGTAAGAGTAGGGTCTGGCAGAAGCTAAGCACCTTTCAAAGCATAAGAACTACTGCCAGTGACAACTTCTGTCACCAGCCCTGCAGGTGAATGTCCAGTCTGCTGCCAAGCCAGGAAACTTCTCCAGGCCTGCCTGAGGGCTTGCCCAGCCCATCTTCTGCAGAAACTTCTGCTCCCAAACTTTTGAAGCACCATTCAGATGCAAACAGAAACATGCATCTCCAGCCCTTCACCCTCTCTGTGAAGAGAGAGAGTTAATCATTCTGCATTCTCAGCAGATGAAAAGACTCTCCTTTCTAGCATCCTAGGTGAGACACAGCAACTGCCCAGGAGTAGTAGAAGACTTTGAACATCCTCAAGGTTTTGAACTTGTATTGTCCTCTTGACACTCATGACTTGAACATAGTCTGGAACTGATTAACTCAACTGCTTCGATCTCGGGAAGGGAATGTTCTTCCTGCAGTTAAATATTTACTCATCATTGCACATGGACCAGGCATTACACGGGTTAGAGATGCATTTGCATTTTTCTCCCCATAAATTGAGAGAAAGGAACATCCTCAGTGCTACCATTTCCAGCCTTCATGGTAGACCAGTCATAACCAGTTCAGCCTAGCTATCCTGTTAGCTTCAGCAGCATTCCTAAACACTATGACCATGAGGTTTTTAGCTCACACCATGGGGAGCCCACGTTACACACCCAACAAATACCTTGGTTCCAAAGTGCATCCTCAGAGAACAGCACTAGTTGCCTTTCTAAAAATCACGTGCCTCTAGCACTTACAAATGGCTTTGCATGACATTGCTTTGGAAGAGGTAGAGCTCCCCAGTCCCCAGCCTTCCACCAGCAGAAGGACTTTTATGGTAAAAGTAATTTCTATCTTATGCAGCACCACAGTGAAGTGGTTAAAATGGAAAACTCTGAAGCATTATAGACTCACAGAAAGGTTTGGTTTGGAAGGGACCTTAAAGATCATCTAGTTCCAACTGCCCATGGGCAGGGACACCTCCCACTAGACCAGGTTGCTCAAAGCCCCTATACGGGGCTCCAGTTCCTACCTGTTGTAAATGCTGGTGAGCATCACCAGCATGCTGATAACATGCCAACAGGTACCTATCACCCTCCTCCACTGCTGCCCAGCATCAGACTGCTCCTTCCTGACAGTGGCAGGGCAGAGAGAGCTGATTGTCAGCCCCAGGGCCAAGTCTGGCCCCGAGGACACCAGCAGGTCGGTGCTGCTGGATCTTGAGGTGGGGAGGGAAGAGAGGTCATGAGGTGTTTTGACTCTGCACAGGGCTGTGCAAACACAGCAGCTTTTCCCTGGGAATAGGTGTAGTTCCTGACCAGAGTGGTGACGTCCCTGCCACTCCTCCTGGCAGAGGCAGCCTGCTGTTTCCTCTGGCTCAGGCAGGGGCTCCTTTTTCTTTTTTTCCCATCTCCGTGGCACCCAGCTGTTAGCTTACCATTTCAAGCACCAATGACAACCACCAAAAAATAATACCGCTGTACTCAGTTAATCCATAGGAAAATCCCACATCAACACACAAAAGGTGGAGACAGTGCTCACTTATTTTCCCTTAAGAGCCTTGGGCAATGGAAATTTTCTCAAGCTTCATTCATTAACGAAATAGATGAGCAGTTATGTAACATCACGTGAGAGAAGCGGTTGGGCTTCGGTCAATGAAAGAGTTAGTCACACATCATTGAGCTTGATGAGCCTGGGAGGAAATATGGAGCCACCCTTCACTTATTAGAGGTCTGACGAGGGAGAATTTTAGCTATAAATCCTCATTATCCCCTGAGTGTGGGCACCACCTTTACAGACGAGGCACTGCAGGAGGCATGTGGTGTTGCTAAGCAAAAAGTAAGGAGCTGAGATCTCTTGACATCCTCCCCAGCTTCCCCTTCCCAGATTACTCATTCGTCCTCTGAAGGACTTAAGCAACCATCTGGTGATTTTGGGGTGCAAATGTGCTGTTGTGTGTCCCTCCAGCCAGCCTGCTCTGAAAACACTCAGTAGGTGAGTAAAAGATCACAGTATGATTCAGATGTCAGAGGGCAGATAAAGTCTGCATTAGGGCTCTCAGGAGCCGCTAGAACATTACTAGGACATTCAGTTGCAGGGGGATTTTCGAGGTTCTCTTCTGAAATTTGCATATTACCAAAGTTCATTCCTGGTTTGGACTGTTGTCTCTCCCACTTTGAATCAAAGATGATGCCATCATACAGAACTTCCCTGGAACTGACTCTAGGAGAGAAGATAGAGCATTGATTGGGATCCACACGTCAGTACCCAGTTAGACACGGTCTGGAATAGTATTCTCCCACTTCTCACTGGCTCTCATCCTCTCCCCTAGTCACCCAGCCAGTAGTCCTCCAGTTCCCTGAGTCTGGATTACCTTGGCCTTTGGCTCTTCTTGGTTTCTGCTCTGGAGCTTGAAGATCTGACTTTTAGACCATGATGTCTTGCAGAAGGCAATCAAATCAGTTTTGTTTTCTCTTTTTTTGCTTTAATCCCTGGATGCTGAATAGCAAGCTTCAATCTGCTTGTGTACTTTCACCTTGCAGTGTATTGCTTGAAGGTCATTTCAGACTGTTGGATTAGCAGGACAACAAATTTTGGCTGGCAGCCTCCACAGGACGTGGAGCAGCAGTCACCTGGCACAAGCTATCAGCAGGACTCTTCGCCTGATGAGTGCAAAGGGCAGGGGAGGCCTGGAACGGAAACTCATGTGGGGCAGGAAGGGAGGATGTGGGTGTCAGGGTGTATCTGAAGTGTAGTTTGATGCCTGAGGACTGGGAATAAATGGGAGATTTGTAAATCCAAGTCCCTCTCACGTTTACTGGTCTGCCCCGAGAGCTCAGATTGTGAAACTCTGGAAACCTGCTGGGAGGAGGTACTCACCCTCACGGTGCTGCTCAGGACGTTCTAACCCACCCAGAAGGGGCTGCATTTCAGGGGGCAGATTCTGCCCTCAGTAAAATCCCAGCTGTCTCCCTGAGCAGATGGTTTCCAGGAGGACCCACATTCCTGAACGTGAGGAACTGAAAGGGCTGCATAACGGGACATGCCTTAAAATAGACAGAGATACAGGAACAGAGTTCAGGTCCCAGGCAGTGTGGACTTGTTGGCATCTCAGGCGTTTGTTCGTGAAGGGAAGCACTGCTAAAACTACAGCTGCCTGCAAGTGCCCTTGGTCACCCTAGGGTCATTTTCACTCAAGGAAAGGTTTCTGGTTGAGATTTTTTTTTTCCAGGTGAATTCCTTTCTGCTTTGTTACTTTATGCTTCTCTAAAAGCCAGGCTGAGTGGGAAATAGATTCTCCCTCTCCCAAAAGTTTGAGGTATTGTGAAAATAGATGTATCGTGATTTGGCAGCAAAAGTTAAATCTCCAATTTGTCAAAGAATTGACATGGGAGAAAGAAAAAAAGAAAAGAAAAAAGCCATTCTTGAAATATTTTATTCCAGTAACCTGATTATTTTTTTTTATGAAACTGTTTAAATAAATTTAGCCTTCTGGCTTTTAACAACTANTTTCTTTTTTTATGAAACTATTTAAATAAATTTAGCCTTCTGGCTTTTAACAACTAAGTATTGTAAATCTGTGGTGAAATTATTTTTTTTTTTGCTTTATAAAATGTTTAAATATTATGATACTTAGAAAAGGGATTCCCCCCAGCAATATGTCAAGCTGACAAGTTCTTTGAAAGCAGCTTCTCCTCTGGAATGATTTGATTGTGAGGAACTGGCATTAAAATTCGAGAAAAGTTTGGCAAAAATTTACAGCAAATTCTCCTGAAACCTGTGTTGTTGCGTTGTAAGTCTGTTCCTGGCCATTTGCAAACTGAGCAGTGATGGATTGCAAGACAAAGCTTCTTGATGGCTGCTGGAGAACTCAGCGAGATGAATTTCTCTTGGCTTCCTTTCTTACTCTTCCTATATAGTTTGGCTTTGCTCTTTGAAATAGTTGTTGTGCACCTCCTGTTGAAATGATACACCACAATGTCAGTGATTTCTGTAAAATACTTGTGGAGTGTGCAGAGTCTGCAGAGTTCAAAGAGCTGTTGGGCTAGTGTGCTGCAGGTAGGAAGAACCCAAGCACCAACAGGTCAGGGCACAACACCAGTGAGCAGAAGAAGGAGAAATACTTTTTTCCTTGCTGCCCACCTTGTGCTTAGCTCACCAGCTGGAGCAGCCTGAGAGCCTTGCAGTGTCTGCTGGAACGTGTGGCACCAGGCGACCATGTGAGTTAATTATTAAACAAAATGGAGTCATTATTCCCTGTGCCACTGCTGTTCCTCACATAAATCTTCTGCGTGGTAGAAAAACGATCCTGTGCAATGAGAGCAAAGAAACCTTTTCAGGATGAGCAGGCTTTCCTCTGCTGGAGAGCTGCTTCCACTTCACCTCCCTGGAGCTAGGAGAGTGATGCACTTGGTCTTCCTAAAGGTGGGGTTTGGAAAAGGGAGATGAAAGTGATCCAGAGACTCACAGCGCTGATTTCCATGAATAACATCCCCAGCTGTTAGCCTGGATCCAGAGCCATTTCCTTATCAGAGAATACATTTCTATTAGCAACATTTCAGAGTCCGGAAGGAAATATTTTAGTTACCTTTGGCATTTCAAGGCTAGCACAATTTCCACCGAACTTCCCTGGACCTCCAGATAAAATATTAACTCCTGGACGAGGTGCAGAGGCCCTGGCAGGCTGTCAAGCAGCAGCACAAATGAGGACACAGACTCTGGGACAGAGATGTTGAGATAGCATCCAGTACTTTAAAATCCATCTGTGACTAGTTTCACTTGACTGACACACAGCAAAAAGCAAAGGCTCAAAGACAAGATCCACAGATACCAGCCATCCAGGAAGGGGTCACCTTTGCTGAAATAGATGGTCACCTTAGTTTTGGGAGGGGATAGCAGAGAGATAGTCTCATTTCTCTGCTTCAAAGCCTCTCTGAAGTCCCTTCTCTCACACAGAGGTGGAAGGTTCTCTCCTTTGTGGCTGCTAAACATGTCAGGGGTGGGAGGTTCAGGAAGGGCATGTGCTGTGGCAGGAAGGGTGCATGGGCTCTGACATGCCCCCAGGCACGGGCGCCCTGGCCAAGGGGTAGGCATTTGAGATGTTGGCAGTGGGGTGGGTCTGGTCAAGAGATGCAGGTGCTGCTTAGGTGTTTGTCTCGTATCCATAATGCAGTGTTCAGGTATTATGCGGAGACAGATATCTGAGCCTCTGCCTTTCACCACCTGGCAGAGTGGCCCTGTGGAGGCAGAGAGCTGCAGGGTGGCTGGGAGGGAACAGAGGGCTAATACTGGCTATTTTTCCGGGGATTTAATTCCTGAGGATCTGTGCTCCAAGCATTTTTGTAGGCAGCCTCTGTATGCAACACAGGTGTTATGCTCTCCTTGTATTTGCTGGCTGGTGCCAGGTAGAGTTGGTCCTTCACTGCTCTTCTAAGAGGGCAGACATCTTGTGGAAGGGGTCCTTCCCCTTTGCCGCTTGCTATAATAGCAGGAAAATATGAACACAGAGGTCTTGTGGCCTAGGCAAAGCCGAAGAGCAAGGTGACTAGCAAGGCTGGCCGCGGTAGCCAGGACTTCTGGCTCCTAGGACCCAGGCATTCATTTATGTTACTTCTCTGAATGTTGTTTAAAGGCACAACACAGAGCACATGCTTGCCCCTGCTGGGCTCAGTCAGGTGTGTTTGTGGTGGCTCTTGCTTTTCCTCGGGCGCTTCCCTTGGCTCTTTCCCTATTCCTGCACTGACACTCTGTGAAAGGACTGCAACAACCCTCATCATCCTTCAGATGCAGGTGTCTGAAGTAGACTGAGGAGTCAAGAAATGTGCAAGGTCCAGGGCTGGCTACAGGCTGGCGAGCTGTGCTTGCAAGCCTGCTAACACCAGCATGGCTGAATGTGAGGCACGTGGTGAGGTCAGGTTCCACTCCTTGCACATATTGCATGCCTTATCAGTGTTGTGGTCACCTTCCTTGCCTGTGACCCCAAGGGCTGCACAGCCTTCACTGTTGCCTCTTGGCCGTGATGTTGGGCATCATCCCCTGCTTGGTGCTGGATATCGCTGCAAATCCAGTGAAACCTCTCTGATGAGGTACAGTTTTTGTTGATGGCATAGACTGGAGAAAGCCTGAATGTGAATCAAAGGCAGAACTGAAAGGCTGACCTGCTTCAGGGTCACTGCACTGTTTTGTTCCATACTAAAGTGGGCAAAGGCACATGTCCACAGCGAGGGGGGACAAAGCCCATCTCCTTGCCTATACTCTGAGTTGACTGAATGTGAAATAGCTCCAGTTCACGGGATACATAGGTGCATAAGACCCATGGTTTAGTTGTTGTACCCTGCCTCTTGGAGTCTATAGTTCACTTGTGTTCTACTTCCATATGTTTACTGCTGGCATGGCCATAAGGGAACTTTCTTCTTTTTCCTCTGCATCTCCCTCTGAGCAGCTCTGAGGCTGTGCATGACCAGCTGGCTCTGGACAGGAGCTGACTGCAAAATGTGTTAAATGACTATTGGTCCTCTATTTTCAAAACTGGCTGAGCCAGAAGGCTGCAAGTACACATGGCAAAGTCCCTTCTGGTGCCTTCCCCATTGGGTTTTTTTGAAAGTTTGGCTGATTGAGTATACAGGAACAGGCTGATTGCTCTCAGGTCATTCTGGACAGGTTCGCGGTGACCCCCTGAACTGTGCCTCATCCCTCTCCTCCTGCCTTCTTGCTTGTCAGAGTCTCAGTCTAACCCTTGCAGAGGAATACACACTCCTCTATAACGAGACAGCTTGTCTTGCCTGCCTAGGACCAGGACCTTGCAACTCAGTGCTTTGTGAATCTCAGCATCTCCACTACTTCATGGCCGAAAGACATGCAAGCAGTTTCCCAGGACAGCTCTGCATTCAGTATCCTAGCAGTAGCAGGGGGTTTCCAGTACATGTCATATCACTTAGGCTCAGCTTAACCATAAGTCACTGTTTACAGATGAATTCTGTTTACTTAGAAATGCAAGTGAATCTGGTTCACAGACAGAATAAAGTTATGGGGAAAAACACACAAATGCCATGCAGAATTAGTATTAACTCTCAGCAGAAAGAAATCCTTTCACGTGCTCAGGATATCGGACCAGGAACTTGAGATGCTGACTGCTCTGTGCCCCAATTGAGGACTAAAATGCCAAGAGAGGTCCTAGAGGTTCATCTTTCCTGCCTTTGGTGTTAAAGTTGACTGAGGAGATACCAGGGCTCTGGGCAGTCAGCACCTTCTTTCTCTTAAGGGACAAGCCTTCTTCACTTGCCCTTGCAAACTTTGGCTTCCTCAGCTGTTGTGATGGGAAAACACATGGAATGAAGTTGTTTTGTCTTCCCTCCTTTCCTAAAAGCCTTTATTGATTGTTTCTACTTTACACCTTGACTGTCATTCTGGATTTTGGATGTTGAAGTGTTCTCCCATGCCTGCAGCCTCCCTGTAACTGTACAAGCTACAGATTAGGAGATACGTAACACAGCAGGGGATCTGGCACAGTGTCCGTCTTTCTTCCTCTGCTTGGAAAAAGCAAGGACAAATATTAGTTTGAGATGAAAGTGAATGTCTTCGCTTTGTTAGGAACAGGCCACTGATAATGACTCTGCCTCACATGCTTGGCTAGCCTTGTGCCATGTCCTGGGAGGCTGCCAAACTTGCATTCAGCTGATCCCTTGCTATCTGCGAGGGAAGGCAGAGCCAATGCCCACTCAACGGGACTTTGTCCTCCTGATGGCAGGCAGCTTATGAAACGTCAGCCTTTGCGTGTGCTGGCATGGCAGAAAGGCTCTGGCCCTCACAATAGCAGCGTTCTCCGGGGACTCAGCTGGGAAAGGCTAACACAAAGTTAAACCTGAGAGCGGGCAGGCTTAGAGCTCTTTTCAACAAGATCTCATCAGTTATTGGCAGTACCCAAGGCAGTGACTGAGGGTTTGGATGGGCTTTCCACAGCACAAGTGTAAGAATGGTGGTGTGTGCTTGCACATATATATGTCTATACCTGCATGCATTTTCTGTACATATAGACTAAAAGCCACAGACTTTGAGAGTTGCTAATAATCATCCACTACATTTCATATATTCTGTGTATCGGGGACAGGGCAGAGAGGGAAGCCAGTCCTGTTGTATGGAGGACCAAACTATCCAGACACCGTGCCTTGGGCTGTTGCTATCCCAGTGCTGTGTGTTACAACCACAGACCCTGTTTGCATGGAGCACGTCTTTGCCAGAATAGTTAAGTCTTTCCTGTCCAGAGATGCTTTCAAAGTGTGGGAAACTCCTATTCTGGCTTCTGTAGTCCTTTCAAAGGATGGGTTTAGCTGTTGCGTTGATGCCTTTGTGTTCAGATCTGCTGCTGGAAGGACCAAGTGCATCTTCTGAGCAAATGTTGGCCCCATGGCTGTTTATAAGTAAGGGTTAATGAGGAGGTGGGGCTCTAAAGAGTGTAGTCTTGTTCCTGCCAAGTTCTGAGCTGGGAGGCTTACCTCTGAGCTTACTTTGCACTAGCCGCTTGCAGAGGGAGCTCTGCCTGCAACCTGCCTGAGAGAGCAGGATGGGGTCTTTGAGGGAGATCTCTCTGGCTAGCAGGAAGGTAATACACTGATGCGGCTGAAGTTTCCAAGGCAATTTGCCCCTTTTATTGAAAATCAAACTGGCTGACACAAGCGAAGGGAAATGTTTGTTCAGTTTGAGATCAGAGGCTCTTGTTTTGAAAGCTTGGTTTTATCCTCCATCCTAACTTCTTTCCATACAGCATTAATCACTGGCCTGGGAACAGAGGATTTGAACCGTCTCCAGAGCTACACAAGCAGATTTGGTGGCTCTCAGTAGTACTCTGCAAATAAGTCCCAGCAGGCAGCTGTGTAAGTAAACAGCTTCTTTGCAAGCACCAGTGCCTTTCTCCACACGTTACGTGGTCTGGTGGAGGGTGGAACAGAAGGGCTCTGCCAGCTTTTGCAGGGACAGCCTAAGCTCCACACATGATGTGCAGGGACAGCCTGCAACTACCAAGTGACAATTTTACCACCCGCTTTGCTGCAGCTCAACAAGAGCAGGATTTGTATCAAGGAGCCAGGAAACCAGCTGTGTTGCAGAAACAGCTGTGCTACGACGTCATCTTTGTCCCTTGGTGTGTATGTTTTTCGACACAGGCTTTAATTACACAAGCGTGAATTCACCTTACCTACAAGGCCAGGTTTCTTACAAAGCAGCTTGTGCCTGCTGGAGGAAAGACATGATTTTAGCATGAATGAAGGAGGGACAAATTCTCTTTTAATGCTTCATGGTAGACTTTTAGAGCAAGGCATTCCAGTGCAACTGAGAATAACATGCACCCTGACACCTTGCAATATTTTTTGAGTATTCCCCATAGAAAATGATATTTTTTTGAGCATTTGCATAGAATATTTTCAAAATTATTTGTGTGCAAGTGTGTAATTGAAAATTTAGAGAAAAGGATTGCTTTTGCCTTTAGAAGTATTCATTTCCATTAAAAGGTTATTTTTCTCTTAAGTAATACCTGTTGTGTTCTTTTTCCAGTTGGACAACATTGCCTAGCCCTCAGGGGCCTGATGCTGTCAGGCGACTCAAATTATTGAACCACCAAGGATATAAATAAATGCCGCTAAATGGCTTAGCTCAATGGCCTTTGCCCTTCCTGGGGGTTGGAGCTCATCTTCCATCAATATGATTAGTGGAGGAGATTGTGTATTGATTAATTGTCCAGACTCATTTCTCACTAGCTGGCAGTAGCCTGTGATGCATGACCTTTTCTACCGAAGTCAAAGAAGCACATTTTACTCTCTAGTGGTTGAGCGCCCAAATCCTTCAAGCATCTCGAGCATCATAGGATCTTAGAATGGTTTGGGTTGGAAGGCACCTTAAAGATCATTTAATTTCAACCACTCTGCCGTGAGCAGGAACACCTTCCTCTAGAAGCTGTCCACTCTTAACAGATTTGATAGCTATCTTGGTGAGGGCAGCCCTCTGGTCTCCACCAGGATGCCTCCAGGACACAGCTGAAGCTGCCTGGCAGGTAGCAAAGAAAACACCTTGCTACTCCCTTGTCTCTCTGGGGGAAAGCATCCCTAACGCACAGACGATTGCAAAAAAGAAACACAAAATACAGCTTGGAGTGCAGGTGTGTTTGGCAGTGCACACACAGCTCACGCGTTGGCTGGTGCATTACTGAATGGGCCGATTAATCACCCCATCTGGGCATTGTCCCTAAATCATAAACCGACATTTTCCTGCTGGCGCTGGACCGAAGTCAGTTGGGCGTTGCTGCTTTCCCAGGGAGGAACTTGAAGTCCCACGGGCACGGGAGCGCTGGTGCAGCTGGATGGGGCCCCAGCGTTTCCAGCACAACGTGTCCCCAGGCCTCCAGCCTCCAGAGTTGGCACCTCTCGCTGCCTATTGTGTGCGCTGTGGGGGTTTCAGTACGAGTGTTAACCTGTTCTTGAGCTTCACAACACCCGGGCATTGCTGCCACACTTGGATGGATATTGCTTTTTCCCAGCAGGGCCTGGCCTTGGGACAAATAGGATAAGGAGGTGGCATTTGCTAGCTCTATTCTTGTCGTTGCCACGCAGCATGACCTTGAGCAAGGCTGATGGGAGACGAGGGGATATGGTCCCGTGACACCAGCCTTTGCTGTGCCGTGGCAGTTTGCTCCTCAGTTCACAAGAGGGAGTATCGTGTCCCTCGCCTTGGACAGCACACCCTATCTGGGATGGAAACTTAATCGAGGAAGCACGCATGCTCCCCCTGAGCGATGCTATCCAGTGATGCTGTTCTGGATAGTGTGGTACCCAAGTGAAAGAGGCAGGAGAGCTTTTAGAAGGACTACAGTTCAGGTGTTAGGAGAGGGGAACGGGAGTTAGGACACTTGGACTAAGGTGCAGAAGATGTGTCCATCACTTCTGCCTCCACCTGAGTTATTTGTCTAGGATCAGTGATTCTAGGTAGGCAGCTACTACTACCGGGGAAATGAGATTCTAAAGTCAAACTCATAATGGGAATTGCTGTCTTGAGGTAGCAGCTGTTGTATGTTCTGGCTTGTGCTGCTGCAGCCCATCCTTGCTACTTTAAGTCACTTCAGACTGAAATTGTTGTTTTGAAGAAACAGGAAGCAGCAGAGGTGATAAAGCAGAATCTGTTTGGGTTCAGATCACCATGAGCTGTAGTTCTGCTGCAGTTATCCAAGGTCTCGTCAGGATCTTGATGAAGGTCTCTATTGTTTTCAGAAAGATATGCAGTACCACGGATTGTCATGACTATAGGTTTTAACTTCTTGTATGGAGAAAAGTTCCTACTAGCAAAGGCTGAGTCCAGGTATCCCTGAATGCACTGGCTGACGTATTTCTTCACTGAAGAGGCAGCAAACTAATCAGAGCTGCTGTTGTGTTTGACCTAGTCTTGGTAACCAGTGAGACATTACAGAACAATGTGGCAGAAGATAACTTTTAACCTTGACTGTGTGCAGACTGAATCTGTTTAAATCAAATGGAAGAGTAAATATCATGGGGCCACAGCTAAGATTTTTCATCCTCAAAAGGGAACTGATTAGAGAAGCCAAGAGACTGAAGCGGTGAAGCAGTTTGAATTAAAAGTCTCAAGTGCTCATATGCATAAGGCATTCAGACTCAGCAAGGCAAAAACTAACTCACCTCCCTGAATATGAGTGTGGAGGAAGCGCATATAGAAAATGTGGCGCTTTTGTAAAGAAATATCCTCAGTGAAAGATGGGAGTGGTCAGCAAAGAAATCTACATTGCAGAGGTCACAAAGTTTAGGCAAAAAGACACGTCATTTGGTAGAAATCAAGGTGAGATAGACTTGGCAGAGCTACTGAAAGAAGTTCTTTGTAAAGGTAGAGAATAAGGCAAGAACTCAGACCTTTGCACAGTGCGGCTAAGATCAAGGTGTGCCTCAGAAACCAATAGTTTTGCCTCATTTTGCAGGAAAGACAATGGAGAAGAATGAGACTACAAGTTGGTGGCTAAAAGTGTCTGGAAATAGAAACAGTCTTATCAGAGGTCAAGGCAGAGCTCGCAAAGTTTGTTCAGGTCAGAAGGTTCTTGGAGATACTTCAAGTAGTAAATCCAATAACATCGATATTCAATCAACCTGTTCAACTGAGGGTTGGATGGGTTCCACAGAGTTGCACAGTATCACCAATTTAGCCTAAATTCAATTAAGGAACAAAAAAGGGATATGGTTACTTACAGACCCAAGGGCTTAGAACAACTTTTCTTTTTATCCTAGAACAAAGAACACTTAAGTGCACAGACAATGGGACAGAATTCAACATGGCTGTATGAAAGGTAGGGTATTTTCAATTATTTTTATGCCTGAGAAGGTGAATAGGTAATTTTTCTAAACATCAGTTATGTGTTATATGAAATGTATCTAGGTTTCACAGAAGGTGGCTAGGAAATTGTGAAGGTAGGGCAGTGCAGGGATTTGCAGTCCAGTTGAAAAGTGGGTAATGAATTGCTTAATGAAGAGACGCTGAAACATAAAGTAGTAGGCAACCGCTAATGAAATTCTGTAGAGACTGGTTTTGGCACCAGTTAATTTTGTATCTTCACTGATGACCTTGGAAAAAAAATGTAAATGTTAGCTGAAGAGACAAAACAAGGAGGCATTGCCAGTCCTGAGAAGGAGAAAAGTACCTTCCAGAAAAGCTGGAAAAGGAGAGATAAAATTGTATCAAGCGCAAAGAATGGCACTAGAATGATCTGGGGGCGGAGGGAAGAGAGATGTGATGGTAAGAGTCTAGACAGTCTTTGCTTTTTTTAGCCTAGCAAAAGGAATGTTAAGAGGGCATATGATTGCTGCCTATTAATATATCAGATGGGTAAATCCCAGTGAAAGAGAACTGCTATTTCAGCTAAAAGACTGGAGAGTACTGGCATGAGAACATATATGCATCACCTACTTAAAATAGAGGCTAGATATTAGGAGGTCATTTTAACCACAATAACCTAGAAGCTTCCTTCTAACCACATGTAAACGGTTTTCAGATACGTGCCATAAAAACCGCTCTGGAGACAAACTCAATCTCTCCCTTGACCAATCTCAAATAAGATTAAGCCCTTCCCCCTGCTCTGTTGTGGGAAATATTAGCTAAACCATGCTGTAGGTAACTCGTAATTCCTGCTGCAGAAGGTCAATCCCACCAAATGTCATAGATTCAAGGGCATGTGTTTTTGCCTAGCTTCACAGGAGCTATGAAGCACAGTCTCTGGTCTCATTGCTCCTGAGATCTGGATGCATGGGTGGCTGCTATTAGCACAAAGAAGAAATTTCTTTGCTGACCTTCCCAAAATGCATGTATTTGATACAGCATTTACCACTGCGTACTCTCTGATACGACTGAATGTGTTACCACAGCTCCTCATGTGGCTCTCGCTCTTGAGGTAAGGGAAGTAAAGACATATGGGTTAAACAAGATATCTTGCACCATAAAACATCTTTTATCTTCTCTTAATTTTTCTCCTGAATTTTCTCTAGGTATGTGTGGAATCATCTGTCCATCCTGACTCTAATAAAACAGTGATCTAGGACCCCAACCCTAGTGGAGAGTCTGAACTGTTTTCCTGGGCTGCCTGTGGAGGCCTCAAGACAGAGGCAGGTCTGTCCTCGTATGTGTGAACCAGTGTCTGCAAAGCTTCATGTGAGTCGTGTTGCCTTGCATCAGACACAGCTCAAAAGGGAAAAATTAGCTCTTGAGGAAGCATAAGGAGAGAGGAGAAGAACATTAGTCATGAACCCCTGGTTTTGACTGATGTGGTCAGCTCCACCTGTTCAGCTTCCATTCAGAAATGTTCATCTTATTGTTCAAGGAAGGTCACTCCTTGTGGTTGCGCTGCCCTGTACAAATGTGATCTGTAGACACAACTTCCGAAGGCAGAGTTGGGATCACTTGGCAGCAGTCATCTCTCAGTGGTGTGACCTGTGTGGAGGCAGACATATTATGTTCAGCATATTATGACCAGCATATTATGTCCCTCCTGAGGTCTTTTCATGCATCAAAACGGTGATGGAAGCTGTCACACCTATGTTGGCTCCTCCATACACTGTCGTTTGCTGCTTTTAGAGGTTAAAAAAAATACGTTCCTGTGTTCTGAAAGGGAGACACTGAAACATCAACTTCAAATCTAATGTACCATGCTGCTTTTGTCAGATTCCCTTGGGGGACAATGACACTTGGGATTTCTTGCAGAGCACTAGAAGGTATCTGTCTGTCTGTCTGTCTGTCATTATCTTCATGGAGTGGCCTGCTGGTCCACCCAAGATCCCTATTTTGCAAGTGAGTCTCTGTGTATATGCCTCTGAAAGTGTCTTCTTGCATGTTAGGACCTGTGTGCATCAGGGCACGGGCCTTACTTTGTGTCTCTGTATGTCTCTGTGCAGGTTCATGCCTCTATATGAAGAACATGAGATATATGAAATCCTTATGCTGCCAAGTTAAAGAGCACTAGAAATGTGGCTGGAATAATCCTGCCACTCCGATAGCTCAGACTAGAGCTGTGCAGACTGCACAGACTGGGAATACTGGGATCACATCAAATGCCTTGCAGGCACACTCTCAGATCTTCAGATATTGCCCCATTGGGCATGCTTTCCATTTACAACATACAGTTGCCGGAGAAGAGACCTTCACTGACTGGCAGAGGGCCTACCAGTCAAAGGGGCTGCCGACTGCATGTGGGAAATACATCTTCCAGACAAGTGCCTTGTCTGAAAGAGCTCTGTCAACCACCATAACGCCCTGCAGGCTCTACCTCTGTCAGATGCTGGGCACAATTGCTTGCCAAAGATCACTGGCTGAGAGGCTACCTCTTCTTGGAAAAGCGTGCACCACAAGCTGGTATTATACCAGCAGTGTTAACTTGCCCCTTCTCAGGCACTGGCAAAAGCTTCTGAAGTATTTTCTTCTGTGGGGGGAGAAAAAGGGTCACGCTGATGAATGACAGCTAAGACTCACCAGCACCACCTCCCTTTCCCCTACACTCATCTGTCAGGAGAGGTGGAAGAGCAGAGTGACCGAGTGACAAGTTTAGGAGATGCTGAGAGTAACCAGAAAGACAAACCGAAAAATGATAGGAGCACTGTGCATGCTGCTGGTGTTCTGGGGACCTGTTGGTTCAGGGCCTGGAATCTGCCTGTGGTCATGTATAGTACCAACAGGCTCCTTGGGAGCACGCAGCTCCACCAAGCTATAAGGAGATGAACCTTTGCCTATGCCCTTCAGAGAGGACATCGGTGCATGAGAGGAGCACATCCCAAGGGGCAGAGGCAGAGGTCCTGATGGGAGCTGGTCAAGGCACACCACCTGTAGCCAATATAGTCTTAAAACATGCACTGTTCCAATACGCCTATGAACAGCTTGAGGGAGGTAAAGGAAAGAAGGGAGCCCTTTGTCACCACTCTGGGAACAAAGGCCAGTCTGTGAGACTGAGGGTAATACTGACCCAACCAGCATCAGCTGCCGTTGTTTCTTCCGTCACGCTGACAATGCACAGTTGCAGGGTTTCTTTCCCTGGGAGGAGAATGGGATTTAGTGATACCATAAGTTAGTCAAACAGCAGCCCATATACCAATTCAAGTCCCGTTCAATGGATGCAGCGTGTGCTTTGTGTTGTTTTTCTCCCACTTCCTCTGTTTTGTACTAAGACTCATTTCCTCTCTCTCACTCCAGCACGAGCACCACAAACGCACACACACACTTTCGCTCCTCTTTCTTCCATTTACCTCCTGCTTTGGAGGAAGCAGCTGTGCATTTATATTGCCAGGGAGATCAAATGTTTTTCTCAACACAGCCCTCAGACAAGCAAATAATGTTAACCACTGAAATCACCACTGGTGTGCACCAGCAGCACCATGTCCACCCAAGTGAATGCTACAGTGCAACTTGCTTTTTCAGGATGCCTTTGCTGGGATCTTGGTTAGACACTGGACCAGGGTCTTGCAGTAAGCTTCAGTTGGGTTTAGGACAGAGGCCATAGTCAGTCCCTGATGGGGGCTGGTCTCTGGGCAGTGAACACAGGCAAGGAAGCAAGGCTCTGATGTTGGATGCTGTATGTACAGACATTGAATGGGTCTCAAGCAACGTAGCTCGGCTGCTGGCTGATGACCTTGTGTTGTTGTTAGATAACCACTGGAACAAGAGCCAGCTGGGAGCTCTGGGTGCAGCAGCTAGCCCAGGTGACCTGTCCCTGCCCTCGCCACCCATCCGCCCTCGGCGATAGGGCGCCTTCCACCACCTCCTGGAAAACGCAGTCCTGATCATGTGGCTGCTGCCAGGCACTTGCATGGCCCCACACAGCTGGTGGGGTGAGGGAGAGAGAGGACAGGTCACAGGGACATCTGACTGCCAGTGCTCTTATACCTTGCGGCACCTGCAGCAGCAATGTGCATTTGGTGCCCAGAAGCAACTGCTGAGCTACAGCTTCTCTTTTCTCTTGAGCTGTGATCCAGGTGAAAAGAGCACTCTCTAAAGTTTACTTC
>WEIS01040669.1:0-19155 GCA_013389965.1 Todus mexicanus
TATAGCCACTATAGCCATATAGTGGCTATATATATATGCTGTACAATATAGCCATATAGCCACTAAAGCAGTATAGCAGATTTAAGTCTTGGAGAGTCACATTCTGTGTTTCCTTTTCAAGTTCTTCATGATTAATTAAAAACTTCATCAAACTCACACCAGTCCAATTAATTTCAGGCTTTTAATTTAGGAGATGGAAATTGAGAAGATGTCTAAGGTGCTGCATGAAAACTGTTTAAATTGCAAATCAGTACAGTGAATTTCCCATTACTGATCCTGTGCTAAGGAAAGTAATGCATATTTAGCATATATAGTGATTTACATGTTCTGATCAGTTTAGGCATTAAAGCAGTCTTTGATAGGAAAAGACTGTCATCTTTCCTTGGCTAGATGAGGTTGTTTAGAAATAGGAGTGAAGGAGCAGTTGGGACAGGTAGGATGCCCTGCTGCAGACACTCCCCAGGACTTCCCATGGTCAGAAAGTGGGTGGCCTGAGAAGACAGCTGGCAAAGGTTTCATCACTCATCTCGCTGCAAAATGAGACTCCCCATACAAATTTGGAATTTGTGCAACTTAATAGATTAGAGAATCACACCCCATCTGCCAATCATAACTTTAAACAGGCTGAAAAGGAAAAAAAAAAAATCGGTTTTCCAAAAGAAGATTCTTCTGTCATTAGTGAGGTGTTAAGAGACCTTTAACTAGAGAAAATGTGCAGCTTCATTCAGTATCTGGTTTGAATGACTTCTGATAGAAATCAAAGTGACTCAGTGTTACCACAAGCCTTGTTTTGTGAAAACCAGATAATTTTGATAGAATCAAAATGCACTTCACTTACAGATTTATGTTAATATTTGTTTTGGAGTTAATAGGGCTCAAGAAGTTTATCCTGTGTTGATGTGTTTTTGCTTCAGTCAGCATCTAGCAATAACCACATTTAAGAAGGAATCGTAATGGAAACCTTTTCCCCCTGAATACTGCATGACTTTCCTTTTCTGAACAAATGCGATATTAATTGGAACCCAGTGAAAAAACATATGCAACTAAACCATATGTTAGGAAAGAATGTCAACCAACTTGCAACATAGCAGAATTCCCCTATCAAGAATTAGTTAAAATTCATTGAGTGTCTTTAAAAGACTGCAAGAGCTTGTTGATAAGCAACTGGAGTAGCTGCTTGCTGATTTTCAACTACTACAATGAGGAGAAATTACAATGATACTGAAGTGCTAGTAATATACTATTGTTACTCTTTATAGAATGAATATCAATATTCTAAATTAACTGTAGGTATCCTTAAAGCTATGATTATCGCAGTCACTTCAGGATTATTGGTTATTCGTTTCCTGAGACTGATGTTTTGCAAAACAATTGGCTATTCATTAATAGTCCCATCAATTTTCTTTATCTAAATCATTAGGTAACTAGGAAAAGCTGAAGAAGGAATGCTCCCAAGGAGGTTTTCTCTGTTTCCTTTCCCATCTAGCAGTTTTAGAATACAATTAACTTACATAGATGCATCTGTAAAAAGTATTAATGAGGCTTAGCGAGATAATGCTAATGAAGTGTTTGCAGATACTTAGATAAATCTTAGCTTCCTTTGATGGTGGTAATACTTACTACAGGTGCATTAAATGTCATAAATTAATATCCCAGTTTTCAGACATAGTTATTATGCATCACTCTCCTTGAAGCTACTTCAATAGAAAGAAATACAATAACGACTCCAAATGCAGTCCTTCAGACTAACCAGAAGCACTTGAGTAATGCTTTTCATTAAGACAAACAGTAAACACATGTAGCCTTTTAATAAGGTCTAACAAAGCATGAGATCTGATAAAGGTAAAACCATTTTTATCATGGAATTTATCTTAGGCTTTCTGTTGTTTGTTTGTTTGAAGTAAGAAAAGCTTCTGTCTAATGATAATTCCACCCATGCACTGCTCTGAAAGGTTCACACTGAACTGGGCAGATTTGTCACTACTGTGAGCCCAAGTCTCTCACGGCTCAGGTGAGCCACGGTTGGATTAGATCTGCCTCTCCAAATGAAAAATTCAATGGACTCCATGTTATTCCAAAGCCAAAAGAAAGCAACTGTTGAAACCACAGCATTCTTGAGCTCTGGCCAGTGTTACAGAAGACCCTCTCTACTTTAATAGGGCTTTATCATATTTTATGAATGTCAGCACAGAGTCTGAATAGTTCCATTGTTTGGGATGGAAAGCTTTGTTTGCCCATTCATTTACACCTGAAACTAGAAATTATTTGGCATCTCACTCTATTTCAGTCAAAGCTTTTCAATTTCAGTGATGGCTGCAAAGAAAAACTCCCCCTTGGAGTCATTATCGCTACTGGGCATGACTCTGCCATATTCTGCATTGCTAGAACTTTACAAACCTGTTGTAGTCCGTGATACCTTGCACACAGTCTGAAGGATCTCAGTAAAACAAGCTACGGTGTTGATTTTGAGGGGGGTGAAATAAATGAAAAGATATATCTATCCCTTTTGATTTTTCCAGAAGACTCAGATCCACCGTGTGAAACAGAGCAAGAATGAGCATATACAGTATTTGCATGCACAGCTAAGCAAACAGAGATGGGAAGCATAATGACGTTGTGCACACTACCCAGCCAAAAGTCCTGAATGCACCCAGAAACACCTGCTTCTCCCTGATACAGACAACAAGGGAACTTTTATGGGACGCTGGCAAGCTGGTTTCTAACATAGATCGGCAGGTTCCCATGTAAACATGCCATTGAGCAGTTACAGCTGTTACCCTCCTGGCTTTCACACAGTTGTATCGCCACTGTAAAAACAGAGTGCAGGAACATATGTTGTAATATTGGCTGCTAGCAGCAACATGTGAGTAGCAAATGAAGGAAAACTGTCCTGCAGAAAGTAAGAAGATATGTGCTTCCAGGCTACATAGTCAGATACAGGAAACATACCACTGAATCATTATTTAGACTTAGGTTCAAGCACTCTTGTTTTCTATTTTTCTTTATTCAGTTTCATGAATAGGCGAGTTATATCTACAAATCCGTATCGGGGAAGCACTGCCAATGGCTACGCCTGTCCGAGTGGAATGGCACTTCATTATGATGATGTTCCTTGCATAAATGGATCGGTAAGAATTGAATTTGCACAGAACAAATGGTTTGCATGTGTTGAATGCATGGACATCTGAAAATTGTATTATCTAAAAGCCTCACTGAGCAGCTTCCAAATGAACTCCTATCTTTCTGATTGGAAATGCAAACTTCTGTCACACCTACAGAGTCCTAGGGGTGTGGGACATATTGTTTACATTAACCTGCATGTGAGCCAATGTGCATTTAGAAAGCAGTTGCCTGTTGGTGGTTTGTTGCCAAGTCTTTGAATATAATACTCACTTGAGGAGGTATTTTTTAGATCTCACCAGACCTGGCAAAATTAAGGACTCAGTTACACCAGGCGCTTTTTGGTACTTGTTGGAAAAAAACCTGAAACCCAAACACTTCTCAGTCCCTGGGGCTGCATTCCTCATGACAGCAAGTACTGCTCATCCAAAAGGAGAACCACAGTGGTCATTTCCATCTTCATAAATTGCAGAACTGATCATAGGCAGCAGATGTGTAATAGGATTTAACACACAGTGGATGTTAACCTCTATGTGGTCCTCAGGAAGATTTACAGGGGAACTACAGCCCATATCAGCTCCTAATTTGGGCTGCTTCATAAAGGCCTCCACTAAGGCTAAACTTCAGACAAATTCCATTTTGAAGGGTGAAGTGGGCTGCAAGTTCAATCTTCCATCATGTCTTAGTAATGTCAGAAAGAGGTGGTAGAAAGCTTGTCTTGGGAATAACATGCGACCACGTATGGTGAGTAGTCTGTGTGTGTAGTTCTTGGATGTGCTCATGCCTTTGTATGAGCAGTACTCTGCCACAGCCAGGATGCGTTAAGGAAGGATATTTGGCAATCAGGTTGGTTTATTTTAAGATTAATTGAATGAATCACTGGAGTATTGTTGTTCAGAAAAGGAAAAAAAAGAAGGAATGGCCTGTAGCTATTTTAACTGGTTAGCTCAGAATAATAGTTTTCCAGCAAATAAAATGTAATGCTAGCATTCTGGCAGCTAGTATTCACTGGAAAGACATACAGCCTGAAGAAAGAAAGAAAAAATAAAAAGAAAAAAGAAAAAACCCCTCTTGGCTTCTGCTGTTAGGCTATATTACATTTAACAACTCATGTACCAGATGTAATCCCACAGATTAATCTATGTAGCCTGTGACCATACCCCTGTTATCACAGTCTGCCTGTGACCCCACCCCCCCCCCAGTGCTAGAGCAAATGACTAAAGGTGCAGTCTGTGAGCTGGTACAATAGTACCAGTTTGCTCATGCTATGGAAAATGCATTACATGGCTCATAGACTCAGTTCTGTGCAATGCTTCCTTTTTACACTGTGTCCTCCCTCCCTTTCTAAATGGCTTGACTCAAGTGTAAGCAATAAGGATGTGCTTGTTGAACACCAAGGGCCTGGTATGCTCAAAAGAATTACTAATGTTTTAATTTCACCTAGGAGGTTCTGCATGGTGTATCGTTTACTAACTGCCAAAGTGTATGTGTTGCAGTGGGAACCAGAAGATGGCTTTCCTTCTTCTCGTAGCAGGAACATTGGAGAAGAAATGCTTTATGATAACGCAGGCCTGTACGATAACTTGCCGTCTCCAAAAATCTTTGCGCGCTATCCACCAGCTGACAGAAAACCCAATAGGTTATCTACTGACAAACTCTCCTCTAACCATTACAAATACCCTGTCTCATCCAATCTGTCTTCTGCTCAGTCTGTCACTAATACCTCTGCTGTGGGGAGGGGATCTGGCTCGCAGGTACTGTACTATTTAATACTTAACAAAGCTTTTTATGTCTTGGCTGTTGCATTTATCTGATTGTTTTCTTAAGGGAATTGGGCTATTTCAGTCCCTTGGTATCAGCACTGAAGTGGCTAGGGTTTAGTCATGAGCCCACTGGAAATGAAACAGATTGGCTAAGTTGTAAATTCTGATGTGGAAGTATTAGCAGCTGGGAAAGGCTTTCACCACAACTTCTTGAAGGTTGTGGAGAGTAACAACAAAAAAAAATAGATGTGACCTTCCAAAGTTAACCTGAAGGCATGTCTAGCCATCTTCTGTCTCCTTAGTGATGATGACATAAAAAAGTAGTAATTAAATATGACTTGGCTGTGACAGCAAATTTGGCTCTCTAGAATTTTACTATTCTGTATATTGTATATGCTATGGTTATATATATAGTGAATATACATATATAACTTATATTAAATGGTACTGTATATAGTATGCATATAGTATGCATATACTGTATTTAAATTACTACCTGTTATATTCTTTCCCTGGAAAAAATCTAAGCCTGTGTCTATGCTGCTTTCTGAGGATGGCCTCAGGCTTCTGGACTTCAGCTGAAATGCAAAGCTACAGAGCAGATGAAATCCTGTGTGCTCAGCCTCAGTAGCTGTCAGACAGACCCCATCAGGGGGGCAGAGCAAGCCTTGCTCACAGCCACACCAAGGACCTTCTCCAGCGCCCACAGCTAGTCTCCAAAAGCTGGTCATTGGCATAAGCCAATTGTTTTTAATGGTGGTTTTTAATCTAATCTGAAATGGAATAGTTAGATGTTTCCCTTGTATAAGGTACCTGTCATATCGCATTACTTAATCCTTAAGAAAACTTCATATAGGAGTATTAAAATTCAATGAAATTGCAGAATCAGAGGTGGACCTGAGCCATAAATTGCCCTGATCCTTGGCAGCAGCAGCAAGCTTCTTGTTGCACTCCCAGTTCAGCCCTCAAAGCTTTTGGAAGCAGCTTTTTGACCAGAGCATGGCACATGTATGCCCTGTGCTGGGCTGAGGCATCCCCTATGGGAACACTACAATTAGCAGGACAGTGTTGGTCTTCCCAGGGTCCAGATTGTTGTATGGAAATCCTCTAAAGGGAAACCCCTTGGACATGAAATGTGCTGTTTCTCCTAATCTTGTGACATTTTCTGGCCATTATGAGAGGTTTTTAAGTAAGAAGAACTTTTATTTAGTAACTAGAGGTTGTGTAAAAGGAAATTTATATGTTAACTCCTAAAATTTTGAAGTGTGTAATAATTGCATTGGTTTTTTTAAAAAAATAATCCATGCACCACAAGGATGACAAGGTCATATAGTAAATAAAAAAGTGTTGGACTTTTGTGTGACATAACCTGTTGAATTTTTTTCTGTATGAAATTAACTCTGCCAAAGCTGTGTTTAAAGAATCTTTACTGTATAAAATTACTCAAAGGTACAACTTTTCTGCCTTACAACGGCTTCCTTAACTTGGTAAATGCTAGTGTTTTAAGTTGGAGACCAGGATGCCACCAGCGATGAGGTGGTCATCCTCTCGTTATCATATGATTGCTGATGTGGCTCCTGCTGAGCCAGAAGCTCTCAGAGACATCTCTGGAGGAAGTGCTGTTTCCAGCTCAATCAATGCTCTTTATTAAGGCTCTTCAAGCAGGCAGCTTTCTGTCTGGCTTTGCCCTTGATGAAAGGATGATTGTAATGCCAGTGGCACAGGAATAACTGGAGCCCATTTGTACTTCTGTTTTCTAACAGTTTAAAGGCAAGAAGCCTCCTGCAGCTGCTAATGGGATCACCGGAAAAGGGAGAACTTTAAATAGCCAGCCAAAGAAATCTGAATCGGTGTCATGTGTGAAGCGCACTGCGTCCAGTAAGTATTTCTCCTCATTGCTGTTAGTGGAGTCATGAGGATACCCAAAATAGCTGCGTCCTTAGCAAACAAGATAAAGAACCACTGTGGTTCTTCTGTGGCTGAGAAGCTCAGCAGGATATGCCCACCACGATCTGAATAGGAGATAATTGTGTCCATTGGTGACTCAATACTTCAGCCATGCCACAAGATAAAGGGTTGTCATATGGAGAAAAATAAGTATGAAATGTGGACCCATAGCTGCAGGAAAAAGAAAAAAAGTATAATCATTCTTAATTTGGGGCAGAGAGTAACTGTGTTATTGTTGGAAGAGGAAGATGAGCAACTGGGAAAGACATGACAACACTGGGAAAGACATGACAACACTGGGAAGGACATGACAGCACTATGTTCCTCAAAAGTGGACCTACTGTTACCACTAATGAAAAAGATACAATAAAATAATGAGGACATCCACACAGCTCAAAAGCTTCCTCAGAAAGAAGAGATTTCAGTTATTGAGAGGCATGTTGCATAAGAGGGTTCTTTTCAGGCAGGTGGATTGCCTTTGGGAAGTCCCTAGCAGGGATTGCGTTTTGTAAAGAGGAAAAGAGAGCTATAATCATAACTTTTAAATATGGAGTCAAAAGGACAGCTTCTTCTAGACAAGGATTGAATGTGGGGGGGGTTTATCCCATGATAAGTCTTTAAGAATTCATGGATTTAATAGCAATAAGATATATTTGGGGTAGACCTTAAGAAAAAAGTATGTATTTTTCTAACCATGCAGGTCAGTTGGTACCAGAATAAATAGCTGTGGGAGTAAAGGCATCTCAGTTACTAGACTGATTAAAACTAGTTTGACAACTATTTGTCAGGAATGGTTGAGTGTCTCTGAGTTTGTCTTCAGATACACAGACAGTGATCTGTTAGCTGACCTATTTTCTTCAAGTTTTCAACTGGTGCAGAGGTATAGAAGGGGCTGTGATATAAATTAGACCACAGATACATGTGAGCCATGAAATGAAAGCATTTATATGGGAAATTGAAAAGGGAAGAAAGAAGCTTTCAAGTATCAAAAAAGTGAGAACATCTTTATATTCTCTCATGTCAGGTGAGAAAAGACGTGTGCTTTAAGTACTTGAAGTAGGAATGGAAACCAGGCAAAAGGTCAAAGAGGTAGTTTTTCCTCTGACCCTTTCCAATTAAAAATCAAGGGTTGAGATCTAGAAGAGCCTCCTTTCCTTCCTCTGAGCTACACAGAAAGGGAAGGCCATTTTTCAAAAGCAGTGTACAGTAAGGTAGCTGTTGTTTCTCATCGTCCCAGTATAAATTCACAGAAAAATTTGTCCCGTATCATTTCTGTAGCTGTGCTGCAGAACTCAGTGGGATTCATGGACCTTGAGAAAAAAACAGTGGAAGAGGGATGGAAAAACAGTTTCTGAAACCATGACATGCTTCATGTGATGTTCAGTCTCAGGAATAATTTAGAGTTTCACTGTTATTTTTAACCATAAAAAAACTACAATCCAATACATATAGATGCGGAGCAGTACAAGTACGGCAAGAATCGTGTGGAGGCAGATGCAAAGAAGTTACAAAGCAAAGAGGAGGAGCTGCTAAAGAGGAAAGAAGCACTACGGAATAGACTGGCCCAACTCCGAAAAGAAAGGAAAGATCTACGCGCTGCCATTGAAGTCAATGCTGGTATGAGGTGCTGTTTTGTGCTGAATTCTGCCCTGGGTCGGCTTAATTATCCAAATAGCTTTGTAGTCTCTGCTGAAGACATGCCACTACATGAGATTTGGTTTTCATGTTAAACATTCCTCTGTCTATATTTGCTTTCTATATAGATACAGCATGTATAATAAAAATGTATATTTATATTACTTGTATACATATTCTGTATGTATGTTTATATATAAACACACAAAATGACAGTGACGGGGACCTCAGACAAACACAACATGTGAATAATTTTATTGTGCCTGGCTAAATATAATTTCATTACATGGTAAAAACAAAACAAATACTGATTTGGAACTATGCTAGAAACCTATGGGAGGAGGCACCTTAAAGAAAGCATTTGATTTCTGTTGCTAAACTTATTACATTAAAATAGTGGGTTTGGCAAAATACACAACTTTTTTGTGATGTCGTTAATTTTGGAGGCATTATTCCTTTTTTAAAAAGAAATTAATTTCTGTGTCAATTTAAGCTTCTTATTGAAATAATAACTTTGCTGTTGATGACAGGCAGGAAGACCCAAGTGATTCTTGAAGACAAGTTAAAGAAGTTGGAAGAGGAGTGTAAGCAGAAAGAGGCTGAGCGTGTAAACCTGGAGCTAGAACTGACTGAGGTGAAGGAGAGCCTCAAGAAAGCTTTGGCTGGCGGTATCACACTGGGCTTAGCTATTGAGCCCAAGTCAGGAACATCAAGCCCACAGGTATGCAAAGCCCTTAAAAATGCAAATTCCAGTACCATGAGGTGGGAGTGCTCAACTTTCGCAGCTCCAGTAAATTGAGTGGGAACTGAGAGTTTTTGAAAGGTTTATTAAGACCAAAGGTTTCTTAGGACCAGAACTAAATGCCTTTTTGTGTGACCTGCATTCTTCAGCTACATGTGGTGTACTTTCTACAGCAACGGGAAGCAGCTAGGCATAGGAATCACATGCAGGATAATGTGCAAAAGCTGACACCTCATTGTCATCAGTCATTGTGAAAGTGTGTGAATTTGGACATTACAATGGGCATTGCTCCATTCCAGGGAGATTTAAATGCACCAAGTCATCACGTAGTGATGGAGACCTACTTGTGCCAGTCCCCTGTCACTTCCTGTCACCCTTTACAAGGGCTGCATCTCACATGTTCATGATGAAGCATGCTGGTCCTATCCTGGCTTATGCTAGAGATCTGTGTCAGAAGCAGCCACCAAAGCATTAGAGAGGAATGTGTCAATTGGCCTCGATGACCCAATGTTTAATCACAGAAAACTAACTTTAGTTTTAATCACAGAACATACACTTTGTTTAGTTTCCTTCTAACCTCTTTTTTCATTTATTCTTCATTATTATGAATATGATTTCTTTAAGTAAAATCTGCAGTTCTAAGACTAGACAGAAAATATTGACCATGTGACTACTTGGAGGAAATTCAATGTAGGCTTTTCATTCTTCATTAGTCTCCAATTTTCAAGCACCGAACTTTGGAAAACTCACCGATCTCCAGTTGTGATACCAGTGACACCGAATGCTCAATACCTGTGAACAGTGCAGCAGCTTTAAAGCGACCTCCCTCATCAAATAATTCTCCGTGTCGAGGCCATGTCCTTCGAAAAGCAAAGGTGAGACAGCTTATGCCTTATGTCTTTTTCTGTCCTTTTTTACTTCTTTTACTTTCTTAAAAAAAATCTTATTGACAGAACTTTGAAATCTTATTGAGACAGAAAAGGAGAGAGGGAAGGATTGGTTCCTGCTGCTTCTGTGGTGAAATTTTAGTCGTAGGAAGAGAATATGCCATATCTAAAATATTTATATTAGTACATAAGTATTGCTGAATTTAGGGAACCTTTTGGAGAAGAATTAGTAAGTATTTGGGGGGACAGATTTGACTATTACTCTCTCATTCCATATTTTTGTCTGTTCGTTTATAGATGTAATTTACAGGGTAAGTGGTCTGTGGTGTAGACAGCCCATCTGAAATTCATAAAGTTGCACTAGTCTGTGTAGGAGAGAAGTGGTTAAAAGAGCAGTGTTATAGTAAGTGTTCTGAAACAACACAGGATTGAGTGAGAGCTTTGCCAGCTGATGCAAGAACAGAATAGTTGTACATTTTAATAATTGACAGTGTTGTTCAAGTATCTACTCAATGTACATTTAAATTAGAAATTAAATTAATTTAATTTAATCTCACACACTGAAGTTTGCAGACCTCTTGTATTGTTACAGTTTTCTAATTTTAGTGCTCAAGTTTAAATGGGATTTGCATGACCATTCTTCTGGGCTAAATTTTCTAGCAACGTAAGTATGTGGGCAGCGTGTAACCAAGGTCCAAATCTTTTGTCATTTAGTAGTCCACTGCTAATTGGTTTTCTAAACAATAATAAGCATAGACATTTGTCTTCCATGCAGTCCATTTCTTTTTCCAAAACAATGAGGTATTCTGTATAGGGGTTTTTTTAAAGTAACTTTTGTTACTTGTCTTCATTAATTATATACATTTATAGTGACTGAGCACCTGGCACCTAAATGCGTAGATACTGAAAAATCATCATCTCAGAAAATGATTTGGTCTTCTGGCCTAATCTCTCCGTTTCCTCCCCCCAGCCCCTTTAGCTCTCTATCTAGTTTGCCAAGACTATGAATTACTTTTCTGTTATACCTTATGTGAGAACTTTCTCACCCTTCTTCTACCACCATTTCCTCCATCCTTTCCAGGGACATCAACTGCTTTTTCTGCCAGTTAGTGTGATTCAGTTAAGAATAATTAAATTCGGTGTAATAGGTTTCAGTTCTATTTAACTTTGAAGTTTGCTGCTTGTGTTTCAAACCTGAAGCATTCATCTGCTCTAAAGCATATCTTTGTATTCCACATATGCCCTAATTTGTCTCATAAAGATATCATCTCTTAACCATAGACTTTGTCTTAGATTTGCTTGTTAGCACAGTGTTGCTCTGGGAATGTGGTCCAGCAGAGCACAGTCTTTATAAAAGGGAGCATGGGTTTGTGCTACGTGCCATACAGGCACATTAAAGCCCACCATTTAATCTTTACAGCTGGAGAAACCAGGGCACTATAAAAAAGAAATAACATTTTTGGTGTAAAGAATACCTTCCAGCTATATTACATCTTTTATGCTCAGCATATACCATACAGAAAAAACCCTGCTGTGTTGTTTGGTGGCAGGATACATTGGTCAAGGTTTTTTATAGAGGAATCTTGGATATAAGATTAGGCTAATCAAAAAGGATATGGAGCTACTAAGCAAATTTCCCGTCTTGGGAAAAAAACAACTCAAAGTATCCAATTCAGCTTTAACAGCTTTTTCCTAAAACCTCGTGCACTAAATATTAAGTGAAATGTTGCTGAATTAGATAGTGCAACCCAAGCTGTGCTCAGCCCATTTGCAAGGAGCGGCAGCCAAAGTCTGCCATCAGGTATGCATCTGCAGCACGCCCTGCTATCAGGGGGAGTAAACTGTACATGTGCGAGGGTGGAATTTGGCTCTCAACTCTTTTGGCTTTTGCAGTTCCAAGTGAGCCCAGGCCTTATAGATGTGGCTAAGAAAAGGGCGTCACACGTGAGTATCCCAGAGCAGAACTTAGTTGGCTCTCCACGCTCGGATGTCAGTGCAGTACGTGGGAGTGAAACAGATTTCACGTCTGTGCTTGCGCTTGCATCTTCAGCACCTGGCAAACCTCCCAACGTTATGAGGGAGTTGTATAAGCATTCAAAATGTCACATTTATTTTATTGTTTTTCCCCAGTATGTATTTGAATGCACTGAATGCCTCCTTTCTTGCTCTTTCCCTGCATGAAGGATGCTGAGTCTGTCACCAGCCAGTCTTGTGTCTGTAGCCACCCTCACGTCACCATCGTGCCGTGGAGCCCACAGCACTGCACCCTCTCTGCTTAGGGCAGCTATGGCTAGAAGCTGTGTGCACGGTGCAGCCTGCGCGGTTAGAGCTGTGCCGTACAGCAGTGCCTCAGAGGGGAAGCAAGGAGGGAAGCTTTGGCACCTACTCCACCAAAATCTTTCCCCTCAGATGCACTGACATGAGAATGAAATCGAGTGAGAAGCAAGAGGACAGATCTAGTGTTAAATCATTAGGGATCCACTGTTCAGGGCGTGCAGTATACATATACACATATATGCATGCATATATATATATTTATAAATAATACAAATTATACATTTTGTATATAATATAAATATATAAACATATATAAATATATTTATATTATATATAAATGTAAATCTATATTATACATATATTTCTAAACTTATCTTTTCAACATGCACTTTAAATTTTTTTTAGAAATTAATAATGCATATTTTTAAGGAGTCAGAAGGCATTTGAATTGTGATTTTGTTCATCTCTACTTGTCTGGAAATGGAGACTCTATAAAATGTGGAAAACAATTCTCTGCATTAGGATTCCTAGAGAAGTAAAATGGCCCAAATATCCTTGCTATACAATAAAAACAGCTATGTAAACACTTCACATTTCAAATTAATTTCTAACACCAAATTGTTATGTTTAGCAAGGAAACTGCAATGATTATTTATGATTTGTTTTCAAAACTGGTGGACTGGTGAATGTCAGCAGCTCATACTTTGCTCGTGGTCAGGGACTGGAGAAGAAAATGAGCTCTCCCAGTTTCCCAGCTCCCAGTCAGGCTGTCAGTGTTGACTTAAACATTCTTTCATTGGCATGAACCTGCTGGAGAAATGGAAACAAAGAAAAAGTTCCTTCTGCACCTGCAAAAGAAGCTACTGATTTCAAGGCTTATTTAATACTTGAAAAAATTATCCTCCCGGTTGCTTAGCAAATGACTTCCTTTAGGGCTTTTGTAGCATATATATAGGGAAAAGGCATTTAATAGCTTTTATAGAGTAATCGAAAGTATTTAGCAATACTGTGGTTTAAGTTTAGGTTTACCATAATTCAAAAAATGTAAAACTGAATATTTAAAATTTATTGTATTTTAATAAAAGTACTGTTTAAATGAAGAAAAAAAACAACCCACAAGATTAAAAAAAATATATAAAATTATTGTCTACCTGCTTTAAACCCAAGATTATATTTCTTATATTGCTAAAGCAGCCACCAGCTGTGACCTTCACTATTGCTTTACAATGGTTGAATAGGTGTCACGGTCATGCAGCTGTTTTGCAAAACTATTGCTATTACGGCGTCCAGCAACAGAAACAGATACTTACATGCCTAAGTAACAGTTCTCAGTCAGAACTCTTAAATGTTGTGGAATGAGTGCTAAATTCAGGAATTCAGGTTGGGAGCCAAGTCAGCAGGCTGCCTCCAGAGTGTCTCTTTCTGCAGAGTAGATGGGTGGGAGAGGAATCTGTAGACCCCAGTGCCTGGCTGGGAATAGCTGGGCGGTTGGTCCCTGGGGGTTCCTTCACACATCTCCTTTGTATCTTCATTAGTTCATGATCACTGCAAGGGTGTGATTCAGGGAATAGGTACAGCGTGGATGTCCTAAGCTGGGCCCATCCCTCTTCAGCTCTTCTGCTCCTATGTACTGTTAGAAAATACTGTAGGTATCACTGACTGGCCACAAGTTTGATTTAACTGGGTGTTTAGCTATAGCAATCTCATAATTTTCACTTTGGTGGCAGGAAGATGGCAATACCTTGCTCTGAGACATATGGTGAAAGTGTTTTAGATAATGGATAGTAGGTGTCATTGTCCTCAGCGAACAGGTGGGGAAACTGAGGCACAAAAAGGCAAAGAGGGTTTTTTTTTAATGTGTCGAGCAATAGCTCTAGTTGGGCCACATACACAGGACACAAATACAATGTAAACTAACTCAGTTTTCTTTACCCTGCCTGTAAGTCTCTCTGCCTTAGTAAGTTGCCCTTTTTAGCTATAGGAATGTGTGTCTGCCATGACTTTTATAGTAAAAAATTGAATTGTCAGCTGTGAGAGATATCCTGTCTCATGGAAGTAAGTTAGAAAGTCCTATATGCTACATCAGCCTCTCCCTTACTCAGCTCCAGCTGAGCACTCTACACCAACTGTGGTGTGCAAATTTGCTCCGTAAGTACCTTTGCAGAAAACAACCATGGCTTGTTTGCACTGCACTAGACAAAAAGTTGCTGTATCTAGTTCTGGAGGGGTGGCAGTTGTGCCCAGTTGCTGTCAGGACATACTTGGGAGCATTCCCTAATTACTTTGTGGGCAGAAGGCTGGATTCAGCAAAACTAATGGAAAAACTGTTACTGACCTCAGCTGGCTTTGGCTTAGCAGATCTGATGACATCAGTGAAATAACCTGATTTCTCTAACATTTTCCATATCTTTTTTTTCCCTCCTTCCAGGAATGGGAGATGAAAAATGGAACATAAATATCGCAAGCCCATTCAATTTCCATAAAGGCCTTACCTATTATGGACCAAGACGTAGGCTGCAAAAGACTCATCTGAAAGGTGGTATCAAGCGATACAAAACAAGAGGTTTTATAATTCTGTTAAGTTAATGGTAGCTTGGTGCTAATTTGCCTGTATTCCCTCTACTGTATTGCTGTGTAACTACGTGTGCCCCTTGTCATTAGCTATAACTCTTTATTTTCAACTTCACTGGTAAAGAAAATGAACACCAGAAAACCCCAAACCAACCATAGTAATTAAAAAGGAGCGTAAAGTCACAGTTGAAAGTTAACTTTGCTGAAACAGCACAGACCAGCAATGTTAATTGTCTTGCATCAGATGGCCTGAACACCGCTGAAGACTGGCACATTAAGACCAATATGAGATCATAACTCTTACAGGTTAAAAGTAACTTTCATGGGCTGGCAAAGTCTTGCTCATTAGCAGTCACTTGGCTGTTAGCCCTTCACGGGGCAAAAGAAAGCTGCAGAAAAGCATTCATAGAAAAGAGATGGCTTGCTTGGTCGGGAAGGTGGGAGCTCTTCGGTGCTGCTCTCCTCTACACTGGTGTGAGACCGTAGGATGAGACGACTCAGCTGTGAAGCATTTTTTTGGATCTTTTTTTAAGACAGATGCTTTTGTCATTGGGAGATAAAAAGCTGCCATACTTTGAAAAAAAATGTATTTTAGTATGTTCTCTTTATTACTATTTCAAAGCACCAGTCATTTTCAAAGGTCATGCTTTTGAACTATGACTTGTTACTGATTTTTTTAAAAGGCAAACAGGTATTTTTAGATACTGTTTCTTTTCTCTAGTTTTTGAAAAAGAAAACGTAATTGAAATTAATCTTCAACAGATAATGGCAACTCAGAATAGCTTATGCAGTCAGTCTTGTTTTGTTGTTTTTTTATACTATAAATTGCTAAACTTGAGATATAGAACACTGCTGTACTTAGTTTCCCTCATCTTTTCAGACTTCAGCTATTATTTTTAGGGGAAGATGGACTGAAAAGATGAAAATTTCCAGACTTATAAAAAAATTTACAAAGAAATGGGGATTTTCTCAAACAGGAGTCCACTTCTGTTTACTAGGAAACTGTCTTGCATTTTAGTGTGTAAAATTACAGAAACCTGTTCTTTGTCTCCATCGGTGATGTCACACCTGCAAACTTACATGCAGTAAATTGCCAACTAAAGTCCTTCGAAAGATTGACTTTTAAAAAATCAGGGGGGGGGGGGGAACCCCACCCATATAACGGGTNCTAATATTATTTTGGGTCATCTGCTTACTTACTAACTCTCTAAGTGGAGGGCACATTCTGTGCTGTATGACTATGGACTAAACAGCATTGAGTTCCCCTAAATATTAGCAGAAACAAATTTGAAACAAAAATAAGTTCATTTAGGCTTTTTATTTCAAATTAAGTTATTTATTTGTATATTTCAATAAATATTTAATTTATATCTGTACATATTTATGATGCAAATTAGGCTTATGGTCAACGCTTGCAGTGATGTAACAGTTGCCATTAAGAAGTGGTCCCGTGTAAAGTAACGCAGAGCAGGCAAAAGCCAAATCACTTGTTTTGTTTACCCAATATCAGCATTTTATTTTCTTACCCCCTGGATCCCATGGATAAAAGTTGAATCCTTGGCAAGGATAGATTTTAATCCACGCCTGAGACAGAGGTGTGCAAATTTCTGTCCAAACAAACAGAAATCACATGGTGCTGGGGCTGTGCACGCAACCCCAGCACCGATGCCACAGCTTTCTGCTCTGCCATAGACACCGGTGGCCCTGGGCACCTATAGCGCCTGCTACAACAGGAGCTGATGGCAAAATTAAGCATCTTTCATCCTTCCTCCAGCAAAGGCTCCAAAAGCCACCATCCCCTGCCTCACCCCCAACTTGGCACGTACTGTAATTGTATGTCATGTATAAGTACATTGGTACCATTGCAATTTGCATTAGAGACGTGTCTATTCTGTATAATGGCCAAGGTTTTGAAAGGAGGAAAATAAAAAATCCTCGGGAAATAACCTCTCTGTAGACCACATTCGGTGCTGTGAAATGTACTCTGTTTTCTTGAATAGTAATATTGCTGCATAATATTTTATAAAAGGCAACAGAACTGGTATTTTCAACATTTATAGATTTCAGAATCACCAGGCAAAGTCAGCAATAGAGCAGCATGATTTTTGTTTTAAAGAAAAACTCTTGTATTTTAAACCATTTCTGTGTTTATTAAGAAAATGTTACACTTGTGCTTCCTCAACAAACTCCTGTTACTGTACCAGGTGCTTTTTAAAATTGTTTTTTATGGGTGATGCTTTTTTAAAAAAAAAAATTAAAAAGAGCTCATAACTTTGGGGGATCAAAGGTGTTTTTTTAAGGAGATGATTGTGCCAATTTGATTTTTCAAATACTTAATTTAGTATCAATTTTTGTTAAAGACACTTTCAAATTAATTGGCCCAGGCTGTATGTTGTAAGATAATGTTCTCATATTAAGAATGTAATTATTTCCTTACTGTATTTTTTAAAAAACAAAATCATATTTAAAAAAATCTCTGTGAAAAAATCATGAAAGAAACATGAGAAAAGTTTTTGTTTTATTTTTGTTATTGGATATGTTGGCAGTGCCCATTATAATTGACTGTAAATATAGTCTTTCTACTGTATTTCTCAATGTATTTAAGTTTTTTTTGACACACATTCATGGAAACTTCTGTAAAAAAAAAAAAAAATCCAAAATAGACCCACCTTCAAATGTGTGTCTTAGTAGCTTCAACTAACTTTATGCCTTTCTAGTTTATTCTTCAGAAAGTCTTGCAGAGCGTGAAAAAAGACTGGCGCCTGGTAGGTGCGACAGAACCGAGACCATTATTAATAAAGTTACCTGTCAAAAAAAAGAACTATTTGCATTGTTGTTTCTTGATATTTGTCAGTGTAATAAGTAGGTAGCACCTTACCAAGACACCCACAACAATCATCCTCAACCAAGTACCTTTTTCTGTGCCAGTTGGTTGAAAAATGCTTGGACAGGTTATAATTGGTATTTTCTGGTATTAGTTCTGTACCCACTTAATCGTGTGATGACCTTTGCAACTTGAATGCAGCCCCTATCTGAGGGCTCACCTGGCAATGGAAAATGGAAGTTCAAAGTGGAATTTATTTAGAGCTCATCACAGAAGTTACTGCTTATCTACTGTTGCTGTATCAGTTTGCTTAGATGACAACTCCGTTAATAAATAATGTAAAATGTAAAACATTTAAAATTACCCCTAGGAACTTAAAGTGGAACAAAATCAAGCTGAGCTTATTATCAAGCTACTTAGTCATGAATATAGCAGTTCCTTATAGATGACTGACAGATGAGATTGAAAAGTGATAATCCATAATTACTACCTGTTGCTTTTCTTAGATTTAGCTCTTGCTCCAGTTACACTGAAATTATTACCAAATGTCACACTTAAGTAGAAAATACATTTCATTTTACCAAACTCCGGGAAGCAGTATAAAGTGGTATAATTGGTTTCCTTTCTATACACAGAGCCTCCTTAACCTCAGGAGAAAAAGGTGGTCAGCATTTGTAAAACATAGCATGGTGATGTAACTAATAAGAATTGTCTCTCAAGTAGGCACATTTTTTTTGTCTGGTTAATAAAACCTTATAACCCTTCACTGCCTTTTGCCCATTAAAAAGCCTTCAAAAGCAGAGCTAACTATTAGTATTTCTCTAGAGAATGAAAGATGTCTGTAGAGTAGATACATGTAAGTTGTACAAAACCAGATCTATTTAGAGTAATTGTAGTATATAATAAAGTATTACATTATAATGGTATATGCATTAAAAAAATTAGTATTCATTAGAAAATTAACAGGAGCACTGCAAACAGAGCAGGCAAACAGAGCATGGCAGGGCAGTTTGCACAGAAGGGTGCACAGGAAGGGCACTAATACTCTGCCGGCTCAAGAGGTGAGTTCAGTTGGTGGCCATCACCCTCTCAGAAGGAGCTTAGCTATGATCTTCACCCAGAGAACCCATGCTTTCTGTGCTTGCCAGAATGGCAACCCAGACAGAGTTCCCATGAAATAGTAATCAGTAAAACACTGAAAGGTAATAGGCAGCCCTACCAGAAGGGATGCGATACCAGACCTGCTTATGAGCAATGCAAGTGAGTTAATCAGTGATGTCAAGATTGCAACGATCTCACACTGATGGAGTTCACAGTCCGGATGGATATGGGTGGGGCAAGGAGTAAAGTCGGGACCCAGATGTTTTTTTAGGAAAGCAAAATTCCAGC
>WEIS01040671.1:0-18982 GCA_013389965.1 Todus mexicanus
GGAGAAAACAAACAGGCTTCTCCCAGCTGAGGACACGGGCACCAGCAGCTGATCTCCCCACCAACACCATCTCCCTTCACCTGCACCAGATAAGCCCCCACAAGAGGACCTGGACCTCCCAGTGTCCCACAGCACTGCCTGGAACATCAGAGCTTCAGTGACAAAGGAAGAGCCCAGCACATCTCCTCTGAAGAGAGATCTGAACACTGAATATCCNTCAGTCAGGGTACTCCAGCACACAAATTAACACAGTACTAATAAAATCTAACTTGTCCCTGCATCCAGTCTGCAAAAATCATTTACGGATCATACCATAACCGGCTTAATTCTGTGGTTTAGTCTTTCAGAAAGAAAAGAAAAAGGAAGGTTCACCAAGCAGGCTCATTTCTCAGAAACACAAACGGTTTCGCAGCGATGCCCAACGCCAGATAATGGCAACGACGCTACTGGAACAAATTGTCTTGACCTTCTTCCCCAAAAAACATGTGGCTTCGCCGAACGCTGCTGCTACAGCAAGAGCTGGAGACGCCGATAAGAGAGAAATTTCTGCTAAAAATAGGCCCAAAAAAATCAAATAGTTTCAGCAACAGCGTGGGTTTGGGTTTTTTCAAAATGCGTTCCTTCCCATTTCATAATGTGTGTGAAAAGCCCACAATTCACCAGGGAAACCACGCAGAGCGATGCTCGGAAATAGAGAGCGCGGGCTGAAAATTCGGGATATTGAAGACCTGGGGCACGTGCAACAAACCAGCGTCTGTGGGTGGGAGAGGAGGAAACCGCAGCCGTCGTGAGCGGGGCTCGCCCCACGCGTGCGCTCGAGCTACGCATCCTCCACGGGGTTTTTACTACAGTTAAAACCCCGCTGGAGTTGTTTATTCCAGCTTTTTATAGAAAAATAAAAATAAGAAATTCGAACGCAGTTTAAGTCCTGCACTAAGAAATTCAAGCAACTTTCAAACGCTGCAAAGCATCGGAACCTTTGCAGATGGATTGAAGGTATTTTATTAGATGAATAATTAGCGCTGGTGGTTTATAACCCTGCTAGAATTAACACGCAGCAGCTTTTCGTGCCGGGTACTTTGGGTGCTGAACAAAAGGGCTGTGGTTGCTCGGCCAGCAACGCTGCCTTACCCAGAGGGTAACAGGAGCCTTCAGGAGGCTCATCGAACGGGGAGGGGGAAAATAAAACCACCCAACACAACACAGATGGCACATTACAACCGCTCGGATTTAATTCTCACTAGACCAGCCCTCGTAATCTACTGTATGCCGGCAGCACCGTGCCCCTCTTTCATCTCCTGGTATCGTACAGCTTTCCTATTTAAATGAGGGCAAAAATAGTAGCTCACCATCTGCTGAAAGCAAATCATTTATGTCAAATTGAAGACTGGGCTTATAAAATGACCTGACTAAATGGAGCAGTAAGTGCATTACAACCAAAGGGAGCCCAGGAGCTCCTCCCCTGTATCCTCAGAAATCCTCCTGGATGCTCCAGAATTCCTGAAGCAGGAATTCACGGGCTCTGCTCATTGGGAAAGCGCTGAAATTTAAATGAGAACATGTACTTGTCGCTGGAGCCTTGTCTGCAGTGATGGGTTTGGAAAGGCTGCCCGGGTGGGACCGGTTGCAAACTCACTTGAACTCGAAGCAGTTGGACCCAAAATAGAAGCATGGGGAAGGCACATGCACCAGGCTGCTGGTAAATAAAGCTGCTCAGAGAATATCCCTTCTCCTGCTGCAATGCAGAAGCAGGTCAGTAGTTTGCTACAAAGCCTGAGAACCCATCAGCTCAATACAAGCGGTGCTTCCTACCCCATAGCGAGCAGCAGAAGCGACCCTCGGGGCTCCCTTTCCCCGCTTCAGAGCAGAAATAACATTTTCCTTGAGTGCCCAGCACCTGCCAAAGATTCCCCACCACAGAAACGAGTCTCCAAAGCACCCGACTGCAGCAAACCCCCGCGGCGAGCTCGGCCTCACAGGCAGCACTCGCACCGAAACCCTCCTTTGCAGGAGGAGTTGGTATCTGCCCGACCTCGCCCGAGGAAGGGAGGGACCCCAGCAACCATCCCCACCCCGAAGGCAGCTCCTCAGGCTCCTGCACTTTGCAGATAGCACCCCAGGAGCTGCGGCGTCCAGCAGCCTCCCAGCGAGGCAGGAGCGCGGGCAGCCCAGCACGCACGGGATGAAGCAAGCGCCAAAAATCTGTGCAAAGAAGAGCAACGGGAAGGGTGAAGCCTGTAAGAGCAGCACGAGCGAGCGAGCGGCACGGCGTCATCACGAGCCAGCTCCATCCCAGCAGGTCACTCCATCACGATCGCTCCTGACTTGGCACCGGGGTGGCGGTGACAGCGAGAGAGATGCCGCAGGTGACAGGAGCCGCCTCCTCCAGCAGCACACCGCTCTCCAGAGCCACACTTCGCCAGAAACACCCGGGAGATCTCCATCAGCTGAACGGGAGGGGGTTTTTTTTGGCCATGCATTATTCATCAGGGTGGGTTTTTTCCCTGCCTCAACACAGATGTGTTTACTCACACTGTGCCTCATTTACACTCAAGGTTTAACATAACAGGGCTCATTTTCCTTCCTCGTCGATTTTCAAGCGCGGGGGTAAAAGCGCTTTTTTTTTTCCCCCCCCTCTTGCTTTTGTTGTTTTCCCTTCGGCTGTTTCCAAACCAAAGCTATAATTAGAACCCAAGAGGGACCCGCATGCTCCTTTGATAAAGAGCCGCCTGCAAGATAAATACCACCCGTGTGCTCACACACGCACGGGGACGGGCACCTGCCAAGTGCGTACGGCTGCGGCAAAAGAGGCAGGACAGGGGCATGTGTGATGCCAAAACCTCTCGAGAGGCTCCGTCTCCTGCTGCTGCTCAGCAGTGGGTGCCGACGGCTCCAGCTCCCGCACACCGGCTCTTCTGCTGCTGCGTGCTGGGGACGTCGCACTCAACTGCTCGATTGGTCCTTAGGTGGCTGTCGTACAATCTGCATCCATGCGAGTGCCTCGAATGCATCTGCCACACCCTAGTACAACACCCAAAATTCATTAAAAATAACCTACCGCACCCAAAATTCATTTAAAATAACCTCCCGCACCAGTCAGCTGTACGGTATTAGCGGCACAATAAACACACAGTATTTAAAGTATCTAAGGGAACCATTTCAGGAGAGACCAGGAGCTACTGGAGAGAGTCCAGTGGAGGCTGTGAAGCTGCTGCGGGGCTGGAGCATCTGTGTGGGCAGGCAAGGCTGAGAGCCCTGGGGCTGCTCAGCTGGACAAGAGCAGCCTGAGAGGGGAGCTGAGCAATGCTGAGCAAGAGCTCAAGGGCCCGCGGGGGGCAAGAGGCTGGGGCCAGACTCTGCTCAGGGGTGCCCAGCGCCAGGCCAAGGGGCAGCGGGCACCAACTGGAAGCCAGGAGGTTCCAGCTGAGCAGGAGGAGCAACTTGTTTGGGGGGAGGGTGTTGGAGCCTGGCCCAGGCTGCCCAGAGAGGTTGTGGAGTCTCCTTGTCTGCAGAGATTCCAAGCGCGCCTGGACACTGCGATGCTGGGCCCCCTGCTCGGGGGGACCCTGCTGGAGCAGGGGGGTGGCACCAGAGGAGCGTCAGAGGTTCCTTCAGACCCCACCTTGCTGGGATTCTGCGATGTCAAGANCCAAGCCCCAGACACCTGCAGAGCAACAGAGGGGATGGAGAATCTGGAGAGATCCTCAGCATCCACCAGCCTGGAACAACCCAGTTCCACCACGGCGACAGCCACAGGTCTGCAGACACAACTGGGATGGCTGCAAAAGCTTCAACAAGCCCAGATGAATGAGTCAGCTGGAGGGAGGCTCGTGAAACTGGGTTTCACTGGGTGGGTACGTAGCACCGAAAGTATTGTACTCCCGAGCCAGGGGAAGTTTTTGTTTCATGAAGCTGCCACCCTTCAGCTTCTTCCTCCTTTCTAAAGTCTCCTCTTCTCCTTCAAGGCCTCAGCAACACACCCAGCAACGTCAGGACACGGGAGGAGGAGAAATCTGTTCCTATCACAAGCCTTGAGCTTTACGCTGCCAGTATCACAGAAAGAACCCAGCCTTTAACCAGCTAAAAACTCTCAGAGCCACGCAGCTTAGCTGTAGAAACCACTAAGAGCTAAATAAAGTCCCCCAACAAACCCAGAAGAGCCTGCAGAAGCACAAGCCCTCTCTGAGCTGGCTGCAGGTCCCCAAGGTGCAGAGCAACGGCAATGGGAGATGCAGACCCCAGCCAGCTCCCCGGGCTGCCCTTTGGGGACCCTGCATCCACACAGCACGTGGCATCCGCCTGGAGTCAAACATGCAATGGGACATCATCGTGTCAGGGTTAGCGAGACATCCTCATCCCACAACAAAGAGGTTCTCCACTCAGCAAGACCAGGGAGAAGCCCACACTAAGCACAGCTTCCTAATATTTCCATTACACAACGTTCTCTGTCCTGGATTTGGCACAATGCCGCCCGTTCTGTGCACACAAAACACCTCACGGATGCCTGAAGGTCCTGCCCTGTGTCCAGCACCTCAACACGCACACCTGGCTTCTGCTTCTATGCCACGAGATCCCACCTCAGCACCCTGACCAGCCAAGAGATGGTGATAGCTACCAGGAAGATGGGGAGACACCGTGACACCAACCCACCATGGGGTGTCAGGGCTGTGACCTGCACCACTGCAGGGCTGGCAGCGGATGGAAGCCCCCCCCATCCCCACCACGAACACAAACCAAACAGGAGGGAGGGCAAAGCAGCCATTAGATATCATCTTCTATGCTCAGTCGTTAATTACACACAAATTACAGAGCAGCTCGGTGCTGTCACCCCCCCCGGAGCCGCTCCTGTTGGTACCTGATGGGGCTGCAGCAGAACCACCCAACCCAAGCCATTTCCACCAGTCTGCCTGTTTGGTTTTTCCACCCAGCAGTGAAATCAGGCAGCTTTCGTTTTTAATCCCCTTAATTAGGGGTGTGCAGCAGTTTTCATTCCTTAATTACATCCATTGACACATCTGATGCAACACATTGACAAACAACCATTTGCACTGGAAGATGGCTTGGAATCAAATCCGCCGTCTTGCCCGCGCCGCGTCACCGGTGGGAAGTCACAATCCGGCTTTTTGGGTGCTGGAACAGCTCAGAAACGCCATTTTTTAGTAAATAATCACCTGTTCCTTTGGCAGGATTTAAGCGCGAGGTGACTACAGCGCAGGGAAACCACCGGCATCTGCTCGCAGCTGGGTGGGAGAGCAGCTATTGGAAGTTTGCAGCCAGAAATCTACGGTTCCAGGCGATACTCCCGATGTTGACGTACGGGATGGAGGGAGGCGGGGAGGGAGGGAGGATATTTCAGTGCCTAACGCAGTTATTTTGGCACATCGCCTTGCGGTAGCTCGGTTCAAGGCGGACAACGGCACGGTTCACCGCAGCCGCTCAGCTGTCAGGGATGCCTTTGATCCTCTGGGGGAGCAATCACCCAGCGAGCACTTTATTACCACCGCTTCGAATCCAAATGATGCTGCTGATACCTTCTGCCTGCTGAGGGGGCCGCGAAACGTTATCCCACGGGGTGCCTCTGCTCTCTCTGGCTTTGAACTGCTCCCCCTGACCCCATCCTAATGCACTAATAACTCTGCAGGACTTGGCAGCTGAGCTCCAGCGCACAGCCCAGCCTGTCGCGATAGAAAACAGCAAGCAGGGTATTAAATATTGTCTTGGGGGGAAGGGAGAGCGCTGATTTAAGAAATGGGAAGGAAGATAACGTGGCATCGTGAGGTTTTTTGCCCCGCTGCTGGAGACCGAGTGAGCGTCCTCAGCAGTCCCCTCTGCACAGCTCCTGCCTCAACCCTCCTGCTCGCAGTCGTCGCAATCATTTGCATGGAGGAAATGTGCACAAGTGAGGTTTTCTTCAAGGTACAGAAAGAGAAAGGAAGCTGCGTTCCAGGGAGGGGGTCAGAAACACGCTTTGCACCCACATTACACAGGCTGTTTGCTCGTTTTTTCAGCCGCTGCCTTCCTCTCCGCTCTTGACGGGCTGGTACGGGAAGGGGTTGGCAGGTTTTGATCTCCCTGAACAAACACAAGTGCTTGAGAAGTTCTCAAGAGGTGTTTTTTACTTCTGCAGCTCCCACCTTCACCATCCGGTAACCTGGGACGACACGGTTAGTGCCAAGTCTCATACGGATGCCCTTGGATTTCTGAACGCCACCCCGCAGCACCTTCCTCTCCAGCCACATGCAACGCAGCTGAGCCAAACATCGCTCCACTCCGTACCCTGCTCGCACCAAAGGGATCTCTCCCACCCTCCTGTCCGGCTGCACTAGACCTGCTCTTCCACCACCAACCCACTGATCCCCTCTGACCTTCTCCCCGCACCCAGGGGTGCCCAGGTCCTCCCTTCCCAGCACCACGGCCCTTTCAACCTTCTCCCTTTCATTCAGCATTAAATGCTGCGCCGGGGGAAGCTTAATGTCCCCAAAGGCATTAATCAGAGCCTGGGTATGAGGACAGGCGTGTGCTGGGAAATCAGGGCATCGCTTTGAAGCTGTGAACCAGCTTTTTCTGCTCCTACCAGTGCCAATATCCCCCTATCAGTGCCGATATCCCCCACCGTGGCACTGCTGGCATGCTGCCGGCCACCATCCAGCTGAGAAGACAACCCCAAACAGCTCACTACCTATTAAACAGTGCAATGTTTTAAAATCTAGTAATAAGGAAGAGCCCAGCGAGACAAAATACGTCCTTGAGCAGGGACAAAGCGTCTGCGGAAGGAGAAAGCAGCACCGGTGTAAACATCTCCCTGCTCAAATCAGTGGTAGGCGAGGCTGGTGCCGTTCCTGGGGAAGCTACGGCTCTTGTGTACACAATTCAGCGTCCCATTGATACTTATTTTACGAGTTAGGTCTCGGAATAATCCTTACTCTATTCAAAGCGTGCGCGTGTGCGTGCGCCCGCGCACCCCCGACAATACGCAGGCGGGATGAATAACTGCGTGTTGTTTTGGAGAAGCTTTGCTTATTTTTCCCTTTTTTAGCTTTCAATCCCAGTTGTGCGATTGCCTCACGCGCAGCTGAAGCCTCGGTGAGCCCGGCGCTGCTTCATCCAGCCGAAAGCTCCGCGGGCTCAGGGGGGCACTCGGGTATTTATCAAGTATCGACACCGACAGAAAAATTAAGAATAAACCTTATTATCCTCGGTAGTTTGGACTCAAAACCTACTGGTCTTGCCGGGCACCCAGTACTGAAGACTGAATGGGGAGCCCCAGCTAAAAATCTGCTGCAAAAGGGCTGCGAGCCCCAGAGCCGCAATACCAGACGAGTGAGCTCCTCTTTTGAGCAGGCTGCTGACAGCAGGAGCCACACAACAATATCGCTGAAATCCACATTCATGCAGCACAAGGGAACAAAATGCCACCCAAATCCTCTTTTCTGCAAGCTCTGTTGATATCATTGTTCGGGCTAAAACTGCCATGAGGAGACCCTTCAAACGAAGCCAGGGCGAAAGAGTGGAGAGAGCAAAAAAAAANGAGGACCTGCCCCGGCTCTGCAGGTTTGGCTTTGCTCTGGAGCACACCTGCCTCCAGCACCGGCCTCGCTGCCGTGTGGATTTGCCGTTTCCCAGGCGTTTTACGTGCTGACGTTACGATCCAAGCCTGTTTGTTTTATTTAACCATGTTCCTGCTCTTAAGCTACCATCCAATTACTGCTCCCAATTACTCGGCGCTCAAGAGTCGGCATTAATTACAGAGTTCCCTGTGCACAAGGCTGCTGCCGGCTGCGCTCTGCGGAATTGGAGGCTTCAAATCTGCCGGCATCCAGGAGCAGCCTCTCCTCTGGGGAGAGAAACGGGAAAAGATTCCTGGTCTCAGCGGTAGAACAACAGCCCTGAGCAAGAGCAGGACAGTGGAGGAGCAGAAGGTCATTGGAGCCTCAACGCCCAGATCTCAGCCCAGCAGAGACAGGGACCTGGTGGAGCGGGGCAAGAGGAGGCCCCAGCAATGCTGGGAGGGCTGGAACCCCTCTGCTGGGAGGCCAGGCTGGGAGAGCTGGGGGGGTTCAGCCTGGAGAAGAGAAGGTTCCGCGCAGACCTTCTGGGGGCCTTGCAGGGCTTCAAGGGGCCTGGCAGAAAGATGGGGACAGACTTTGGAGCAGGGCCTGTGGGGACAGGACAAGGGGGATGGGTTGGAACTGAGAGAGGGACATTGAGAGTGGAGAGAAGGGAGAGATTGTTGGTGCTGAGGGTGGGGAGAGCCTGGCCCAGGCTGCCCTGAGAGGTGGTGGCTGCCCCATCCCTGTCCCCATTGCAGGGGAGGTTGTTGGGGGCTCTGAGCAACCTCAGATCCTGAAGCAAGATCTGCTCACCAGATCTTGGAGGTAAAACCCAAAACAAACCCCTGCTGCAGAGCCCAGGGTGCCCAGCCTGAGCCTTCAGAAACAGCATAGAACAACCCTCTGCAGCTTGCAAAGCCTTCACTAACACATCGGCATCTTCAGGCAGCAGCCCAAGAAGCTATTTTGCAACTCACACTGCTCAGATTTAATAATCATATCAGTGCAAGACATCCTCTGTCAGATTTTGGAAAGATCCCGTCACCTCTGGTCTCCTTTTTCCTTTCCACAGTCAGATATCTCTTGCCCAAAGGCCTGACTCGGTGCCACCGGTGTAGAACAGTGAGGCGACAGAAGGAATTATTGCTTTCCTGCAATGATCGACTCATTTTTTAATAGAATATTAGATTATTATTTTTCAAAACATGTGTTTCTCTTTGCGGGGTGCCGAGCGCTTTCAAAGCGTGCCTGCATGGAATGGGGAACGTGGACAACACAAACACATCTGGGACCTCTTCAGTCGAGCACTTTGGGGCAGCAGAATGTGCTTTTTCTAACCCACGATGTATTTAATATTACGAGCGGTAATTAAATACATTAGCGGTCATGCAGTGAGGTGTTAGTTTACAAAAGGAGTTCCCTTTAAGGAGCCAAACCGACTTCCAGCATGGTTTAAAACAGGAAGATGCTGCACAAACACAACCGTGCTCATGCCACGAGGAATCGGGCAGTGGCTGCGAAGGCTTCTAATGCATGTGGCACATACCAAACCCTCCTGTTTAATTCAGATTTCAACTGACACACGTCCCCGTTTAGTAATTCAACCAAAAAGACAGTCCTGCTAAAACACAAGTGCCACATCCACTTGTCCCGGCAGTAAATTCACCTCACGCAGACGATCACAGCAATCCTACAAAGCCGTAAGGGGCCATCCTGGCAACCAGACTGGCTCATAACTTACACGACAAACTTAAAAATCAAATATTGCGCTGCTCCGAGCTGGATTTTTTTACCAATTTGCATTTTTTTTAAAAAATTATAATTCACCGCTTGGAGCAGCGAAGACAGATTTTCCTTTAAAAGAGAGCAACAAATTTCCAGAGTTATTTCCCAAAGCACCATTAAAAAAGCCGAGAGCTGCCGGCACCGGGAGCTCTGAATCTTTTCGTGTCTTGCAGTCAACCCTTAATTTGAAGCTTGTGCAAAGCCTGGGGATCTCTCAGGGTGTTTTCAAGAACCTTGCCCCATCCTGAGCTCTAGTGACTCATTCCCAGACGTCTGTGACGTGCAGCACCCGAACTGGCTGCACCCATGAAAACACCCCGTGACTAGGCAAAACCAGGACATGGGTGGGAAAACAAAACGAGATTAACTCAGCCAAGAAGACAAAAACTCTGCGTTCCCCAGTTGCTGTTTCCTCCAGAAAGGAGGAACCGAGTGACTGCAGGGCCTGGCTTATGAAGAGATACTGAGCTGCTGCTCAACTTCACAGGGGGCAGTTGGCTGCAGATTTGCCCTGTGGTCGTGAATTGCTCCACTAGACAAGCTCTGATGGTGTTGGAGCTCTGATGGTGTTGGAGCTCTGATGGTGTTGGAGCTCTGATGGTGTTGGAGCTCTGATGGTGTTGGAGTTCTGATGGAACACTCCAACTGCAGGAACACCGAGAGGTTTGTGCTTTTCTCCACTTGTTGTTTTGTTTTAAAGAAATGTCTCAAACTATTTTCTCAGGGGGTGCTTCTGCTGAGGCGGAGCAGGGGGCTCAACACCAGGGAAAAGATACGCAGACCCCTGAAGAACACAGGAAAAACTCACCCACAACCTCGTACTTTGGAGGCTGCAGCTTCAGCCTATGTCCTCTCCATCCCCAGTCAGAGTGTGATAACTTTGGTTAGAACACGTGGTTTTAGTAAAAAACCCCAAATTCTTGACCTATCCTGAGATGTTTTTCTAGTGGTAAAGCTGCAGCGCTACAGAAGTTCCAATTAACTCAACCTCAGTTTCAGTATAACTAATCGCTACTTGTTTTTCTTTGCTAGAGTCTGAAGCTTCAGAAGGTGAAACCGTTTCCAAACCAAATCTATCAACAGTTTTGCGGCTGATGTTATAGTTCAGGCATCAAAAGGGCACAGCTCTTTGTTTCCTTACAACCCTGTTTTCAATTTAAAAGACCCAGGCGGAGGGGATAGGCTGCACAACCAAACCAGGGCGGAGAGCTTCTTGCATCAGCTCCTACCCCACGAGTGATTTACAACCGTCGCCGATGAGAAATTGGGAGAACTAATAGTTAATGTGCAACCACTTCCACCAGCAGCATTGCCCAGCAAGCAAAGCTGACCCTCGCCAGGCACCGACCGGCTCCGTGCAAACCTTGCGACCTTCTGAACTCGTGTGCGATCGATCTCTGGGCACGGGGCGCTCGCGGGTCTACCCACGCTGAGTTTGAAACGAATCTAAGCGCCGGCGGAGATGCAGGTGTGCATCTACCGCAAAAAAAAGAAAGGAGAAGAAAGTTGGAGCCCGCTGTATTTGCATTGCTAGATGCCCTCCCTGCCTTTCCTGCCATCAGCACTGCGCAGTCAAACCCAGACTAACAACCTCGCCAGCGCAATGCTCATGCTGGAGAGTCCAGTTCAATTATAGAAAGCAAGAAAGCTGCAAGAAAAGTGTCCCAGTGAAACACCGAATTTCCCTGTCGTAAAACCTCCTTGCTCGGCTGAAATCATCCCTCACGTTCATTATCCAGCCCCGCGCCTGCCTCTGGAGACACGCAGGCTCCTCACACTAATAGATTCAGCTTCCCTGAGCTCTCCCCTCTCTATTCATCATGCGGTGGGGACTCTTTTTTTAAACGAACTACACCTTCACAAGAAGAATATTGCCATTTGTCATCATCAGGTCAGAGGAAGAGAGTCAATCCTTGGTTTTAAATAAGCCAAGAGCAGCAGCTGTAAAATAGGAAGGCGGTAGCTCTGGTTCCCCCAGCAGCACCACAGACACCGTTCAGCGTTTGCAGGTGGGGATCGTGTGTACCTGAATTTGACCGAGAAGAGGAATATTTTCTGCATCTCCAAAACTGAAGGGACGGGGAACACCAGCTACTCAGGAGCATCTAACTCCAGAAGCAAAATAAAAGAGAAAGCAGGATGGAAACAACCACAAAATCATGGGATCCCAGCATGGTGGGGTTGGAAGGGAGCTCTGGGGATCCTCTGGTGCCACCCCCCTGCTCCAGCAGGGTCCCCCCGAGCAGGGGGCCCAGCATCGCAGTGTCCAGGCGCGCTTGGAATCTCTGCACACAAGGAGACTCCACAACCTCTCTGGGCACCGCTAGTCTCTTGGGTTCTCGTTACCGCTCCTAACGAGGCGGCAAAGCCTCCCAAATCATGCTGCAGAAAGGGGCAGGGACCTGAGCCCTGCACCGGGACGGGCACGACGCTGCTCCGACCTCATCGGCCAACTCCTGCTTTTCTCCACCATTTCCCGGGGGAGGGAAGGGAAGCTCAGAGCCAGGTGGGAGCAAACGAACCGGCCACTGCCGCCCAGAAACAAAGGAAGTGTTTTTTGAAGACCTCATCTAGTAGGTAGGAGGGAAATAACAGAAGCAGCAGTTACAACAACAACAACAACAATAAAAAACCTCAGCGAGAAGTCTACAGAAACTATTTCCTCTAACAGCCCGCGTTGGAGGCGGTATCGGACGCTGCTGAAGTCAGAGGAGCTCTGCACGTGGCCATCTCGCCGTGCTATCGGAGCACACCCTTCCCATGGCAAGGCAATCGCCCCCGTCGCTCCTCGTGTCTTCACCGTAGATAAAACCCCCTTCTCAGGGTCCATCCTGCGCCCGGCCTCTAAAATATTCAATTATTTTTCCTGAAACTCCCGCAGAATGAAGGCAGCCGCTGTGTGTAATTAACTCAGCAAACCACGCATCTGCGAGAGCTCGTTCCCACCACGTTTGAACACCCCAGGAGGCCTCGAGGCACATGAAAACCAAGGGAAAAAAACAACATACGCTGAGCCCACGGTTTTCCCTCCCAAAGCAGCTTCTCTTCCTAGCTGTGCCCCTCTCCACCAAAGCATGAGGGTCCTTAAACCCTGACAGGAGTTACGGACAACAAAGGGCTGGAAACTCATTTTCTCTGCAGCTGGGCTCCTCCCCAAGCCCCGAACATTCTCAACTTCTACCTAGATGAACGTTCTTCCAGGAGCTGGCCCAGGCAGCCCACACTCTGATCTTATACTCGTGCTGTTTGATGGGCTTATTCACCAGATTCCACCAGCTTCTCACCACACACACTCACTCTGAAGCTGGCAGGTGGCGATGAAAAGGCAGCGATACCAGCGTTGGGCACCAGCCCCAGCCCCAGGAGGGGTGGAGGGATGGGGAGGGAGGGATATCCTTGGGAGGGGACACCCTTGGGAAGAAGGGATGGATAGAAGAGCATCCTTGGGACGAGACATCCTCAGGATGGAGGGAAGGACATCCTTGGGAGGGGACATCCCCATAAAGGATGGAGGGAAGGACATCCTTGGGAGGGGACATCCCCATAAAGGAGGGATGAAGAGGATATCCTTGGGAGGGGACATCCCTGGGGTGGATGGAGGGACACAAGGCCACTGCCAATACTCAGGCCATCTGGTTCCTGCCTGCTCAAATTTTAATATTTGCTACTGAGGATCCTAAAAATGCTGTTTCTTTGCACGGGATGTGAACCCTTCTCCTTACAAGCAGATTGAGAACACATCCTCTGCCTTCTGCCTATGTCAGGGCACACTGAATCTCCCTGTGAAGCCCCAGGGCATCCTGCTCTCCTCCGGCCCTCCCGTTAAGAGGAGAAATCAGGATTATTTGGTTGTAGGACCCTCTTATCTGTTTTTGGAAGGCACCAAGCAAGATGGGGCTGCAGGAGGAGAAACATTTCCTAACTGCGGCAGCTGGAGCTGGACCCGAACGATTTTTTACCCTTCCCTGAACCAGTCCCTGCCCGATGACGAACGACTCTGAAAACTCCCCAGGAATGGTCACCAGCTGCGTGTTTCTCATTTTCCGAGTGCCTGGCGTGAGGCACCGCGGGCAGCTCAACAGAGGCAGAAACCAGAGCTTGAATACAAAACGTTCCACCCTGCTCTGCGCCTGCGGGGGGAAAACCAAACCACCCTTCACTGCTCCCACCAGACCCTGTCCCGAAGCCCCCAGCCCCATCTCACGAGCGAACCGCAACCACCAGCTCGGGCTTTCGACGCGTTCGCACACAGAGCATCGCCGAGGAACCCGGGCGGCAATTATTCATCCTGGCTTCGGAGCAGAGTTTGAATAGCGGGAAATAAACACAGCCCGAGGCCCTGTACACAATGGGATGGGTCTGCTCCCACTTAGCAGGCGGTTTTCTCTTATACAGAGCGATACGTGAGCCCTGCGGGGGTCAAGCCCGCCTGGAATCATGCACCCAGCCCACGCCGGGGAAGGTGGAGGAGATGCTGTGGGAGCAGCAGCAGCGGCAGCACACGCCATCTTCTACCTCCAAGTGTTTGACTCGGCAATTCTACTATAAAGCCCCGTGAGCGGCTTAGTTATTTATTTAACTAAAAGCTTTTAATTATCTCTCTCACACACACACGCATTACGTGGGGCGGGGAAGGAGAGGGGGGGAGAGTAATCAGCCTACAACCGGTGACCCGCGGGTTCAAAGGAATTGTGGTTTTCATGGAAAGAGCTAACTAGCTCCGAGCTTCTCCCGCTGCATCCCAAGGAGACTCCCAGCCGCCGGGCTCCAGCCAGGGTGTGCTTTGCCATGGTCACAACTTGGGCTGGCGACTGTAAGAAGGACCTGAAGGACTCTGAGAAGGTTTGGGTAGAGCAAAGGTTTGGGTAGAGCAAAGGTTCCTCCCCAAGCTCCAGGTTGCAGGTCTTCTCGGGATGTTATTTCATTATCTCATGGGGGGAATCTGCCGGGAATGCCGGCTGACATCCCACGGCACTCGCTCTTGCCAAGAGATGGAAGGGAACGCTCTCCAAAAATACCTGCGTGGGAGGGAAGTCCACAACCCCACTGCCACAGGAGCAGGAGCCACGGAGCCCTCCCATCCCCAGGAACACCCTGAAAGCAGAAACACTCCCCGGAGCTGCTCTTCTTCCTACGTCCCTCAAGCTCTGCATCGAGAGCAGGGAGATACAGAATACTCGGTCCCCTCCAAAAGCAGCAGAGTTCAAGTGCTGTGCAGCTTAATAAATTATAAATTATAAGCCACCCGCTGCAGATGTTTGTTCTGAGCAGAGCAGCTAAAGCAAGTTGGGTGTGAGGATTTGGTTAAAAAGCAGCAGAATCTGGAGAAGAGTGCCCTGGAAGGGTATGAAACACACACCCCAAGTCCCCACAATTTTCCTCTCGGTGGAACAGTTTCATTTAAAAAAAAAAATAGGGGGGGAAAAAAAAAAAGAGGAGATTTAGTCCATCTCCGCAGCCCGAATTAAAAGTATTTGCTCTTAATACAGAATGTTAGTGGCATTACACAAGCAAAAATTCACATAAACAGAAAACAAGCGTAAACAACTGACCGAACGTAAAGAAACTAATAATATTAATCTGGATTAAGTACAAGCCATGAACATTCCTACCTAATCCATCTGACGGGCAAAGATAAATCCCCGCTATGCCGCATCCTACAGTCCTGGGCAACTTAAGGAACGATAGGACTGATCAAAACAGCGCAGATGAGGAGTATCAGGTGAAATCTTTACGTAGAGCTGCCGCTTAATCTACCCAAGATTACAGCAGAGACCAAGCACCAAGAAAGCGGAACGATCATTGCACAAGATCACTGAGCCCAGAGTGCAATTTCCACTCGAGAAGTGAAGCTCTGTGTTGTTGACCTTCCCCAGAGAGATGCACGACAGCAACACAACCGAGCTCCGAGCCTGCCCAGGGTGAGGATCTGCCATTTCTTAACGCTCCAGAAAAGTTGCACGGGGGCGAAACTCGGTTTGGAGGAAGCCGGTAGATCCGCAGCGGAGCTTTAAAGCACAAAATAAGGTTTAGAATAGGAAACGATTCGCATTCATGGGGCTGCTGCAGGCCCCTCGACCTTATTAAAGCAACACCTCTGATTCATCACAGCTCATTAGCACGAATGCAAAAGCAGCTTCACGGCAAGCGGAGCAAGTCCGGACAAACCCGGTGGTGTAGAGGAGGAGAGCCCAGCCCGAGCTCCCTGGCTGCAGAGCCACGCAGCGGGGTGGGAAGCACCCGCTCTGCCTCCCACCCCGGCCAGGCTCCTCTATTCTGAGCGATCCCCCGGCCCCGACACCCAGAGAGATCCCAGAGCTCTCCCCATCCCCTGCATCGCTGAGTTGCACCAACTTCTGGGGGTTTTTACCAAGGAAAGATGCGATGTGGCAGTGAGAGGCTGAAGCAAAACCCGCTCTGGAGCAGAGCGGGTGCTGCCATGGTCCCCCCAAACGGAGGAGCATCTCTCATCAAACACCCCTGGTTAGACAATCCATCAAGGAAAGGTGTTTGGTGAGAAACTCTCGGCCAGATGCTGTGGCCGCACAACCAACATCTCCACTGAACTGCCCCGAGGATGAAGAGCTGGAGGTTTTACTCACTGACCCCCTAAAATCCAAGATTCCTTTGAGACGCTAAATTAACTCCTGCCGCAAACCCAGCACAAAGCCCCTGCCTCCCGTCACCAACACTTCTGTACGTACAATCCCACCCCAGCACGTTACACGCCACATTCCCAACATCACCATCCACCCAACGACACATCAAAGCACCCAGAGCATCCCAACATCCCGTGGCTGGAAGCCTTACAAGCTACCCCGGCACAGGCACCGCTTTGATCGCTAATGAATGAATTTGCAAACGCGGCTGCTCTACTAGAGAAGCAACACATCCAGCAGCCTCCCTCCCATCAATCCCAGCATTTGCTCAACAAGCAGTAAATGGGGATGGCAGGAGAGAGATGTTTTCACCGCCGTCAAGTGCAAACACCGGGCCCGCTGACGCGGAGCACGCGGGCGGTTGGCTGCGCGCCGCCCGAGACGGGCGCTGGAGGTTTGGAGAATCGTCGTCTGAGGTTATTTCGAAGCTTTGGGAACATACGGTGTGTTGGAACAGGCTGAGCGGAGTCTTTTCTCCACCTCCTCTACCTCACCAGGAGTGTCCCAGAGCGCCTGCTGCCCTCCTGGCAAACGCTTTGCTGCGGGGAAGAATTTGGTTTGAATCGCAATCGGGGGAGCAGATGACAAAAGCACAGGTAGCTCCTGTTCTAATCCGATCCAAGGAATAACCCACTCATTTGTGTTAGGGAACAAAACCCAGACGCGTTATTTTCTGGGTTTCCTAAGGCTCTAAGTGAGTCTGGAAGGCAAGGAGCGCTATGTTTATCCTGATGTTTACCTTCTGCAGCAGATTATGTTTGTCCGCGGGAATCCCACAAAATCCTCGCCTTCTTTATTAAGGCCATGTCAGCACAGATACGCCAAGGACCCCGCTGCCTTCTCTCTCACCCCCAGCGCTCAAAATCATCACCGAAACCTCACGGGAGGTGCCTGAGGTTGGCACCACGATATAAAATAACAAACCCCAAGTGCATTAGGTGCCCGGCCAGCCGATGGGCACCGCGAGCAGGACAACCCCACTGAAAACCACCACGACGCTGCAGGAAAACCTTCAAGGCGTTAAAAATCCAGTTGTGCAGCCATGAGAGGAAAAAAAAACCTCCAACACCCCCACAAAGCAGCCTCACGAGCGAAGGGAGCAGCTCCCGGGGCAGCGACACGCGCGTCAGCTAATTGTGAAAGGAATTGCACTCGCAGCGAGAGCAGCAGGGTCAGAGCCCCTCCATCAATACTCGGGCATCTCCTCCTCCTCCCCCTGAGACCTTACAGAGGTTATTTTTATACCCAGGAACTCAATTGTGAAATAAGAATCAGCTCGTTCGAAGGAGCACCCCTCCAGATCTACCTAACTTAGGTAAACAACCCCCAGCGTGTCTGGAAAGCCTTAAAACGCTAAATAGAAAGAGGGAGATGAGGTGAAAATTGGGTTTGTGCCGCCGCTCAGAAATGAGATTTCGCTTTGCTTCGCTCTATCTTAATTAATTTATAACACAGAGAATTCAATTAGAACTGAACCATCACATCCAGCACAACACCTGCCTCAGAATTTGGACGGGCTCGATGAAATTTTCCTTTTGCAGCTGGACACGCGATACTTAAATAAAGATTTCTGCACCCAGAGCTGGAAGGGGGTTGGTGGCCTCTGCTCAAAAACAGCCCCTCCAAACCGCCCCCAGCCCGTGCTCAGTGCACAAAGGGGGAGCAAATTCCTCCTCCCCACGAAAACACTTGAGTGAAGGTGCTCGGGACGCTGGAAGGCACCCACAGATGCGGCCAAGGTGCGATTTGAACTCATTCCGCGCCCTCTGGAATCGTTTCCAATGCAATCGCTGGACTTGAAAATAAAAATAAAATAAAAAAAGGCAAATCCTTTTAGGCGACGAGCGGCGCGTCCTGAGCTGAAATGTAGAGGGAAGAGGGATGCGGGGATGGGAAAGAGCCTTCACCCAGCCGGTGCCACACACGGCACCCACGCTCAGGCCACGGCACCCACAAGAGCTCTTCCCCGCCACGTCTCCTTCCTCTTCCTCCTCCTCCTCCTCTTGCACAAGGGACTCGGCGCAGAGCTGGGGACCCCAACTCGGCCCCCGGCAGCCCCAGTACCCCAGCACCAGGGGGACACCGGGCACCAGCACCCCCAGGGTGTGTCCCCACTTTGGGCTGTCAGTTCTCCGTGGCACACGCGGATACACCGGGCACACGCGAGGGTCGCACACGCGCTGCACACCGTGCACACACGCACCGTGCGTGGGGCAGAGACCCCGGTGGACGCACATTGTGCACCCCAGACACTGCACAGACAGACACCGTGCACCCTACACACACGGTGCGTGTGCAGCCCAGACACACACACACACTGTGCATCACCAGACACACGCGGTGCCTGTGCGTGCCCAGCTCACGCGTGCAAACCCGCACACAGCCCAGGCACACGCATCCTTGACACGCGCAGAGGCAGGGTGCACACCGCCTGTGTGCATGCACACACACACACGTGAACACACAGACACACCCTGCACAGAGACATAGTGCATACAGGTGGTGCTCACGTGAGTGAAAACACACACAGCGTGCACAGGCACAGCCCCTGCACACACGCATCGTGCGTGGAGGTCTGCACACACACACCGTGCACACGCATACACACTGTGCACAGGGGAGTTAAAACACACCTTTCAGACACCGGGCACACGCACCCCCTTGCACACGTACACCCCTTGCACGCGCACCCTCCTTGCACACGCACCCCCCGTCAAGAGAGGCCATACACACGTGAGCGCGCACCCCCCGTGCACACGCGCACCCCTTGCACACGCAGCCTCCCTGCACACGTGAGCAAAACCACACACACAGCCCGTGCACACCCACACCCCGCGCACACGTGAGCGCGCACACGCACCGTGCACACGCACACCCCGCGCGCAGAGGCCGCGCACACGTGAGCACAAACACACACGCCGTGTACACGCACACGTGAGCGCGCGCACACCCCCCACACCCCCCCCTCCTTGCACCCGCGAGCACGCG
>WEIS01040674.1:342-18286 GCA_013389965.1 Todus mexicanus
TGCATTTGTAACAAGAATGATAAATCTAACTAAACATCTTTATTTTTACAGTATGTTAAAGAAGCACTTTTATTTAGTGCAGTCATATATCTCCACATTATTTTGAAGTATGCTTCTTTATTGCTTTTATGTCTTCAGAATTGCCTCAGGAAAGCATCCTTTTCTGCCTGTGTTTCATTGTTGTTACCCTTGTAGAGTATAACATGCACAAACTTGATTATGATTAATTGAGGGCTCTGGCAAATTATGTTTTTATTCCTTTCCATCTACGTCTTCCATCTGCTCATGGGAAAAAAAAAAAAAGAAGGAAATTTTACATTTATAAGCACACTTGGGGCTTTCTGGGTAAATCATCAGAACAACTTGTTCAGCAGTAATGGCTACAAGTGAAGAAAGTCTTTTCTTCACTCTTATATCATCAACACATTAATGCATCTCGATCCTACAAGGAAGGTTGAGACGCAATGATAACTGGTCAGACCACATCTGATCCAAGATTTTGCTGCAGAGCTGGAATTTCAAACTGAATCAAGACAGTTTAGAATATTACTCAATGAGATATGAGATCCTACCTCCAAAGAAGCACTTAAAGCAGTTGAGCACTAAGCCTGTAAATATAAACACCCGTGTCCTTCGGCGCAATGCATGTAACGTCAGGCATGCTATTTATAAGAGGCTTTGTTGAAGTTCTTACCCAAGGTGATACAGCTGCATACACCAGCCCATTAAGGCTGGTGTACCACATCAGATAAGGCCCTTCCTTTGGGGGGGATGATTCAGGTATAAAAGATTGCCATCCCCTGGAAACTGGCAAATGAGGTTGCACTTGGCAGTCTGGGGTTTTTCTTCATACAATGAATGTAATAAGAATGACAGAAACAAGAAGTCGTGTTTAGCTCGTATCAATGTGAGGAGGAAAAGGCAGGGTTCCTTCATTTCAAGACAGCCTTGTTCTCCAGCCTGGTTAGTGAACAACACAGAGTGGTGCCTTTGGCTGACGAGAAAGCAAAATCACTGAGGAATTTGGTCCTCTGAGGCCACAGAGTTGAAATAACAAAACCCCCAAACAATTCTAGCAACTAGAATGCAGATACAAGTGGTCTTTAAAAGCCTGGTGGTATAGGGACAGTAGCTGTGAATTTATATGAGAGAAGGTCAACATCAGTGGTGTTTTTCCTGCTCAGCCAATAATGTGAATTGACTTGGCCTTGGCGTAGGCCTCTGTGAACAACACTCCAAAAGAGTAACACCACACCACTCTTCTTGAGCCACCGCTGAAGAAGACAGGTTAAATCTGCAAACCTTATACTGAAGTGAACTGGGGAGCACTGGTGTGATCAGTTCCTGCAAATGAGCTGTAAAGGTGGTGGCTCCAGAAGGAGGGGTAATAATCATCATCAGAGACAAGTGTACGTGTGGGTCTAATTGCCTGTAAAGATGACATCTTATGACTAGCAGGGAAGTTACTGCAGCGTTCCTTCATACAGGTGGAGAGAGCCAAGGCTGACTAAGCACGAAAAAACAAGGAATCTCTAGTTCAACTGAAGCAAACTAGATTTAGAGGTAGATATAGAAGCCACGCTTCCTCTGCCAAAGTTTACAAAACATCCTTGTCAAAGATGTACTGACAGCAATGCTGTAAAACCTCTCAGCAGCACATTGAAGATTAAATTATTTGGTAGTCTCAGAGAAGATGAAGAAATCACTTGGTTTAACAGACACGGTTTGTGTAGAAAAACCAATTCTGTAGAAAAGGCAACACGGATCCGGAGTCCTCCATGGCAGAGTGAACACAGTACAGAGCAACAGATGAATGCCACATGGCTGGTAACACAGAGTCATTGCCAGTTACCACAGGAAAAAGCTGTCACTTCTTAGCAAGGAAGGGTGTTCTGTGAATCAAGCCCAAAAGGGGTTTATTCCCAGTTGAGCCTCCCTAACTTTTGGGCAAGTCACTTCAGCATTCTGGTTGCCAGGCTCACAAGATGGAGAGGCTGTGTTTACCCACTGCTGCACAGGGATCTGAGCAGCAATGACTCAACAAAGTAAACTTTTCCAGTGATACTTATCACCATTTACTGCTGCAATGACACAGCTGGGCTAGAAGTGAGGGGTATCTGATGATTTCAGCCCTCCAAGAAGCAAACCACACACCTCTAGGCCTAAACGAGACATCACATAGAAGATCTGGGGAGTAGTGTGGTGACAAAGCTACTGGACTTTGTGGTCAGAAAGCCCTGGAAATGTTATTCCATATTGCTCTGAGGACTGCTACAATATGAGCATCTTCCTGCAGCCCTGCTCCCTTGCCTTTGCTCATGCATCTTGTACACACAAGAGCACAAGAGTTAATTCAGTCTTCTGTGGAAAGCTCGGCATGAAGTCTCTTTAATTGGGCTTTGTGCAAGTGTGTGAATCTCATCCTGATACTTTCAGGGTACTCGGGGAAACATTAGAATGGCAGCCCAGCAGAAATGGAAAACGCATTATCATTCATTGGCAGCAAATAACTTATTTGATATCCTCCAACCTTTTTTTTTTTCCTGCTGGCTGTGTTTGTGATTGTGTGTGCAATTAATTTCTGAAGAGTTTAGCTAGTAATTATTGGTGAGAAGATCTTGTCAATCCTTCAAGATAAACAAGAAATGGTTCCGACTGACACAGATTGCATGTCACGTGATTATCCTATTTTTCTGATTTAATAAATATTAATCTTTCTGCCTTTCAGGAGCATCGTGCAAGATTTTTTTTAATCTTCTGATCTCACATGGGAAATGGCTGGTACATGCCAAAACTACTCCTATTATATAAAAAGCCAAATTTTCCTTATTTCATTTCAAGACATTTTGCAAATTAAAATTAATATGCACACAGATTATATCTTCTCTTACACAAATCTATGCAAGATGCTATTTCGGGCGTGCCTCTATTCCTAACCACGAATTCTTCTAACATCAGATAAAAGAGATTTATTGTCATATTCTCATTTTATCTTCTAACTTTTGCCTAGTGGGAAAGCATAGAGGAGACAGGTGACCTCTCTCCCCCCCAGAAAAAACCTGTAGAAAATGATCTTACATCAAGGCACTTGGCAAAAGCTCAGATGATCTCTTGGGAGTTGCCAGCCTTGCTGAAGATATTCCTCACTGCATTGAGCTCTCCTTCTTTGTGCCTCACTTTCCTGCCTGTAAAGTAAAAGGGACAGGAAGGTATAATAATAGTTCTTAACCTTTTCTTTCTGTCTCATTCCTGTTGCAAACTCTCCAAGGCAAGTCTGATTACGCATTTAGCAGATGGGGGCTCCAAACTCAGCTGGAGCCCTTAGGCATTACTAGGGTACAAATAACAATAATGATGATGGAGTGTTAAAATAGAGAGAACTTGCTCTCTGTTCTCCATAATATGAATCAAATGGTGGCTGGACTTATATTTAACACCACCAGCTTGTTTATTTATGAGAGGATTTATCAGAAGTGGTTGGGTTTAATTTCCTCTAATTCCCACTGTATGAAAAATGGCAACTGTCTGATTTTAATCTATATCCTGATGATAGGGCTTCCCAGAAATAACAAAAATACCACATTTGAGGTATCCAAATAGTTGCTGTAGGAGTGTAGCACAGGCTGCCTCACACCTCCGCACCACCCCCTCCCTGCCTCCTCTCTTCCAACAGTGTTTGCGAAGGCCAGAATCACTGAGGCAGTTTTATTAATGATAATAAATTATTTATGATAATAAAAATAATTTTGGAAGTTCAAGTGCCTTCCTTGACATCTTTGCTCACAGAAGGGGTTAACTTCTGTTCTTAGATTGGCCTTTTAAAATTTTTTTTAATCAAGTGGGTAAGCGTTCATTAAGTTATTTCTGAAGGTGGACCGAGGAGGGAAAAGTTGTGAAAAGCCACTGTCACTTTCAAATGGAACAAAGGCAGGAAGTTAAATATAAATGTGCATTGACAAGCTCACACATTATTGTGGGGTGAAAAATAATATTGAAAAGATGGAATTCCTTTTCAAACCAAGAGAAGAAAGATTCTAAAGCAGAGGCAATCAATGCCACTCTGATCAACAGGAAATGCTAAGACTAACTGTAAATCATGTGTGGCTTCAAATTTACAACCAGGACATATAATCTCATTGTAAGAAGAGAGTCAAGTTCAAGAACTTAGCCTCTAAAGTAAAGCTCTCATTTTAACTAAAGAAGCCGGGGTCGACGGCCTCTCAAATGAAACAGATAAGGCGACATAGGGTTCTTGTCAGAAACAAATGTTATGTCTCTCCCTACTGAAAAGCTTAAAGATATTATCAGCAAAAGCCTAGTTGGGCCTGAAATGGGTCCCAGAGAAGTAATATTAACCAGGCTCCTGGCAGATCATTTATTTATCTCAAGCTAAATTCAATAAAGAGAGCCATATATAAGTGAGGAAAAATAATGCAGCTGCTAGTAATTTATCATTGGATGGAAAGTCATTGTTATCCTTATCTCTCCAATGATGTTCTATTTCCAACTGGTAATGAATTATGGGGCTTGCCACATCTTTACTATGTGACAGGTCAACACTACCTCATGGGTACTGTACTGTATTTATGCGATCGATAGAGAGTGTGCCGAGAAAATATTGGCAACCATTTTGCGAGAGTGACCTAGAGCCGCACGGCCTTATGATCAGTGGTGGTGGTCAGCCACTATAACAGCGCTTCTAAACTCCTTTAAAAACAACGATCTCTCTGAATGGTTTAAAAGTATTTTTCACTTTGCTCTTTGTAAAGCCAAGCATGTGAAGTGAACCATTGGATTGTTAATTATAAAGCATTCTGCTCATGTAAGATGGTTCAGCCACCAAAGGGATCTTTTCTGTTCCTTTGTTGCACTTATTACAGGGATTTATTAAATCAAACTTCAGTACAGACTTATCCAAAATTATTTGTGCCTGTGGTGTTTGGGGCACAGCACAGGCACGAAGAGCAGAGGTTTGGCCAGGCTGCTGCTGAGATGTAAGGACAGGCTAATGAGCAGCACTGAGTGCCCCACAGAGCACCCAAATTGCACGCAGAGTTTTAAGGTGGAAGCCGTGCAACTCAATGCTGCGTTTACTTTCCTCAAGTCAGCTGTGAGAGACCCTCCCAGCACGACTCCTGCAAGAGAGGCAGTGAAAAACAGTGCTACGGGATGGCGGGATTCAGGAGGAAGAGCCCGGGAAACCTGGCAAGGGTGAGGTTTCTGGAGTAGTCCACTCCCTGGCACCGCTCTCTCATCCCTGAACCAACTACGTCCCTGTTCTCTCTCCTCTCTCCCACTCCCCATAGGGCTTGGATTTCATTATTCACAAGAAGGGTTCAAGTGGCCTGAGAAGTTTGGAATTACACTGAAGAAACAGAAATACACTTTCTAGATTTCGTATGGATTGTGAGTGGGGGAACATTTATCACAAATGACTAAAAGGTTTGGATTTTGAAAACCACCTCTTGAAGAAGAACAAAGACATTTTCCAAACACATCGTAATTTTTCTGAAAAAAACCCCCCACAACAACAACCAAAACAAATACTTTAGAGTTACCTATCTTTTGTTATGAAAAGTTACCAAAGACAAAACCAACACCACAGCCACACTTTGGCCCAGATCTCATTTTTAGATTAGGCCACTTGATCTTCATGTCATTTAGTTCACTACCTCCCCTTTACCCTTCTTCTCTATTAAGAAACAAAAGACTACATATATGTGGCCACAGATTGTGTCAAGAACTGAACGATCCAGAAAATTCCATTTGATTTCTTGGGGTTTTTTGTTAGGTAGAGTGACAGAAAACCACATTTCCTTCAAGGCAGAGCAGGGACATATTTTGCAAAAGAAAGGGAGCGATACTCAGTGAAGAGAAGCAGCGGCCACGTCAATGCTAAAAGTTACTGATTGTAATAACACATGGATTTTTAGCCATGCAAGACATCCAGATGAGTGGGGACACCGATGCTGAACCCATAGACCTTTCTACACAAGCACAATAGGACAGGATCATACCCTTGTGACATCCAAATGAGGCAACAAGAGGAAAAGTAAAGCTGTCTTTTCCCATTATTGTGGGAAAAGGAAGTTTGGAGATGTTGGCCAGCTACAGTTCCCTTAAATAATGTTTTAAGTGACCTAAACGGTACTAAGGTGGCTAAGATTAACTGAGATGAAAAACAAACGGGGATAGCTCTATCCATTGTTAAATAACAAGCGTGCTTCCTGGTCACAGAGACGTACTGTGCCTTCTGGCATGCACACATGTGCTAATATGTGTCTTTGGCTCTGTATGTTTAGGAAAGACTTAGTAATGGAAAAACAAGGGTGTTGTAGGTGAAGGCTGAAGTCCTTTGGCAGAGCAGCGCGTGCAAGAGTTTGACCAGAGCCTGCTGGACTGTACTTCGCCCGAGCCTGTGATAGCAGTCTGTCAACTCCACGAGCATTAGCACTCATTCACAAAGATTCAGAAAGTCAATGAGAGCATTACTGTATCCTGGAGTAAATAACGTCGCTTTCCCATGTACCGATTGAGATATAAATTCCATATGGTTTGGCTGTACCAGAAGGGGTCTTGCCCAGATCACATTAACCTATGAAAGCTCTGATATTTTCAAAGGGGTCATCTAGTTGATGCCAGGAAGATCTTGCTTTTCTTCTAACAGTTGAAAAAGTATGATGGATTTTTTACAATTTAAACAAGTAATGTAAATAGCAAAAAAATAAAAAATCTAGGTGTCATAACTCATATAAACCAGGATAATCCAGAGAAATACACCCCTTGAAATCCACTATTGGCTTCTGAGTCTATCATAACCAGCAAGGAGTCTGCTATTTGTCAGATACTCTTTCTTATATAGTTTCAAACACGCTGTCAAAACTGTGTATAGCTTCTAGCTCCCAGGCCTTCTACTTACATACCTATCACTCAATTCACTTTTTAATTCCCATTGTTTGGAGTCCTATACCCAAATTTTTAAAAGAAAAAAAAAAATGCAAGAAAACAACAAAACCTAAAATACTGAGTTAAAACTACTTAGGTTTACAGAGTTACAGTCTGGTAAGAATGATGTATGTGTTTAATAATATGTTCCCCGGCTAATAAAATACTAGATTATTTTTGGACTACAGAATTTAAATGGAAGGAAGTTTAACCATTAGGAACCTGTTTACTATTACCAAGAGAATAGCCAGTTGGCAGGTCAATAGCTATCAGCAGAAACAAAGAACCACAGCAGCCACCTGTGCTTAAGGCTTGTCCCTGTTAGGAAAAAAAATAAATGAAAGGGCAAAACCTGAGAAGCAAAGCTAGTGCATTCTGGGGTGGGTTTTTTCAACTTAAAATTCAAAAAGAGAAGACCTTGCTCTAAGACTACTGATTTCAGAGGTTAGTGCAAAGCTCTTCCAAGCTGTTTAGGATAAAATGGGCAGCAAATATCTACACTGAACTTTTTCCCTAGATAAACAATTGAATCCGAGGCATGTTGAAATATCTCAGACAGGTTCTTCATGGTATGAAGATTAGCTGGGAAAGGAAGCATACGCAGGGATGTTTCCCCTTACTGTGTGAACAGTCCCACCACTGAGCCAGTTGGAGATTGGCCATTTAGAGTTGAAAAGGCCAGCAGACACCTGTGTCAAGTGCATCCTTCCTTTACCAGATGGAAATAATTGGAGCCTTGAGACAGGTCTCCCTTATTGCCATTTGAATGGGTCAGAGAGAACCACACCTGCAGAAGAGCTGCACTGTGTATCTTGCAGACCGACACATGCTGGGCAGAATCATGGTCACGGTAGCGTCAATGGGACTTTTGTTGTGGAAATTCAGGAGAAGGTGATCTATCGCCATTAGTGAATATTGTCAGAGGCAATTAAATCCTGTTCCTACATAGTTTAAGACATACATCAATTCTGAAATTAAAAGCAGAGGAGAGGGGGTTTTCCCCCTTTATTTCTTATTTCCACATGAAAACTATTTTTCTTTTACCTGCCAGTTATGGTTTATATGTTTTTCTGTCCCAGAGACTTCTTTGCATACGTATGTACTATATTGACATTTACATATCATTAAAAATGAGTTAGCATCATGTGGTGGTTCAGATATTCTCTAACATAAGCATACAGAACAACTGTATTAGTAAATTACAACATTTTATAGGCAGGTCCCCTACATAACTTCTAAAACTCTCCTTATCAAACATACAAAAACATCAGCTAAATATTGAAATACTGGATGTCTACGTGACGGATAAAAGGATGTAATTTGTTTTCTTCTGTTTCTTGCTAATTAAACACTATGACACTTTAGTTCAGTTCAAGTTTGGGTAGTTCAAAGATGTTCCCCTTTTTGTAAGGAAAGAAATTTTCATTTAATAAAAATTGGACTAAAAAAAGCAGAGGGGAGGCTTAAAAGTCCCAAAGAAATCATTACGATTGATCCAGTCAAAAATGAGGCTCAATTTTTTTCAGAACATTTCCTGTACTCACAAATTTTCTATGATTTGATACAGGGGAAATTTTGGAAACCACTTCCCACTTGGCTTCTATTTTAAGGGTTCTGCATATATAGATGCAGTAGCAGCACCAGTAGAACACTCATGTTCCTGAACACCTCCTGGCGGTTCCTTAAGGTTTGCTGAAGTTAAATGGTGCTCAGCCATTTTTATACAAGTTATCCCATTTACAAGTTCAGAGTGGCTTAACCGCTGTAACAGATATTAATGGCTAATCAATTACTATTGTTGAAATTATTTGTTTCATCCATAAGCAAAGTCTTAAATAAATGGGCAAGTATTAACTTAGGCTCCAGCTGATAAGGTTTTCTTCCCTGTGCTTGTAAGTATAGGCTTCCCTTCTGAACTTTGACAAGACATTTACAAAGTAAGGAAAAAAACAAACAAGGAACTATTAATGTGAATGACTGCAGGTACAGGCAACCCTTATTTCATTATCACAGGACCTTAACCTGGACTTGTCTAATGTTACCTAATGTTTTGGTACCCTACCCCCTGATTGTATGGTTGAAAGTAGTGTGAGCACAGGCTGTTCCCAGCTCCGGGCCAGCACGCCACCCGAAGAGCTCTTCAGCATGCCCTGTGCCAAAGGGAACACTCCTGCAATGCTCCAAGTTAGCAAGGAAGGTAAAAGGTGATGCTGCCTGCAGCTTCCGACTTGCCAAAATGCTACTGACAAGGGGTCAGCAAAGGCTGAGACCACTGCTCTACAGCTCAGGCCCTGTGTTCCCACAGTGGGTTAAAAAGTCTGAGGTGAGGCTTGAAATCCGAATATTGGGACGCCGTTTATCAACAGAGAAATGAGTGCAATGGACTCAGACTTCTAGAAGGGCAAGCTCAAAGGAGTGGATAATAAGGCTACAGGTCTCATTAGGCAGAGGTTGACAGCAGCACAACCAACATATATGAAGACACTTTTTCAGTATGTGCAAAATGGGTACATTTTTCTCTTTGAAAGCAAATTGTCAACTTTTACTTCTGTGTTGACTTGTGAAACAGCATCAATTTTTTTCAGCTTCACGATTTCCCAGAATCAAGCCTCCATGTATATAAACAAACACGTCAACCGCCAGAAAAATTACAGTTTGTATAACATACAGGAACTTCACTGCAAATATTTTCAAGAAAGCTCCAACTCTCAGGGTGCCTTGTTTTAATGTGCCATTTCTTTGAAATTTTGAAAATGCTGTTGCACTGATTTGTAAAAAATAAATCTCAATACATGCAAATCTTAGTCTCATCTGAGGTAATATGGGGGTTGTGGTGGGAGATGTCACTTATATTTTGCTTCCTTTTCTTGTACAGCCTAAATTCTGTAAATCGGAACTGATCTGCAAGAACAAGTCAGGATGGGTAGCAAACCATCCAGGGCAAACTCCCTGCCACCTGAGTTTTTAAATCATGGTTGAGTGTATTTCTAAACTATGGGCTCCAGCTCTACCACTACCTCAATGAAGGAATCACTAAGTAAAATCCTCTGGCTTGTGGGATTCGGTCAAGATGATGATAATGGTTCCTGCTGGCCTTAAAAACCAGTAATATAGGTGAAACAAACCGTGGCTGAAATTTCTCCATGTGCAACGCCCTGTGATAAACCCTTGAACAGAATTTCAGCCAAAGCACTTAGAAAGTCTTAGGCCATCCTGCATCCAGAGAGATTTTCAGGGGAAACCCCCTGAACTACACATGCAAAAGAACGGCTATGTCAAGCCTGATTAAGGTTTTGTTTTGCATACTGTGAGAGGAAATAAAAACATTGCCTTCTGCCCCAGGGTTGCTGCTGGAAGAGAAAGACCAGCTGGGACCTCTTGTGGAATGCAAAGGAAGCTTAACATTTATCTGCTTTTGCTCTCATTGGTATTCGTTGGAGGAGCACTTAAAATGTGCATCTCCGAGATAAAAAAAAACTTCTAAGGATGCTCTAAAACTTGCTGACAGGTCAAAAGAAGAGCTGGAACCAGTGGTGGCTTTGCTACCTATCCTCCAGGCTCAGCAAATCGCCAGTCTCTCATGGCACCAGTGTAGGAGGACGTGCACCTTGCAGCGTGGTACGTAAGAAACTCTGCCCTATGAGCCCAGTAACTTCTCTATTTCAACAATGTCTACTTTGGAACAAAATTTATCAAGGCGAATGCTGACTCCAGAACTCACTAACATAAATCATCTGTTGAAGGGCAAAACCCACATGAAACTGCCTTGAGATCTGGAGGACTTTGGGAAGCACATGATTTTAGCATACCACATTTGATCGAGGCTTATTACTGCCTCCTGAAACGGCCAGGTGCCCACTGCTCCTCCTGCACGGACACACAACCCAGGTCAGTGGGCAGAAACTGGCTGCAAATACATTCGCACAAACTACATGGATATTGGTAAACATGCAGGTTCCACCATAAAGAGCTTATATGACTCTTCCCCAGCATCTGGAAGGCACATTGTGTTACCAAACAAAGGAAATTACGCAAAGACAGCCCCAGAGGCAGAATAACCATGATCCGCTCCTACTTGCGAATACTGGGCAAACACTTACTAGCCACAATTAATTACCTGCCTCTGTTTGTTTTGTTAAATGATCAAAGTAATACATCCACTGGTTGCACACAAATGCGACTATTTGTACAAAATTGCATTTACACGGCAGAAGTGCAGGGGCAGATCCTGTAGTATTTGTCATTATCCACAGACAAGTTGCATTATTCAGCAAATCACACATTACTCAGCATCAGGACTGGGGGAAGCAGCCAGACTTCTGTAATATTAAGGGGATAAGGATATATAGCAGAGCAAGTGTAGAACCAATTGTTCTTAGATTCCTTCTCTTGCTCATCGGCCCACCTGACACACATGAAATATTTGTGAAATCAATTTCAGAATAATCAGACAAGGTCTGGAAGTACCACATTGGTTCATCAGTTGGCTCTTCCAGGAACACTTCAGGAATTAGGAGGGAAGCGTGTTACAGGATAACTGTAGTGAATACAATAACCCCTGCTCCAACCGATACAGTCGCGCACGCCACCTCACACACTCTATCCAACGAACATTATTTGTCCCCTCTCAGCAACAGTGGCAAAAAGGACCCTTCTACAAGCTTAAACTTTCTTTCTTCATTTCTTCAGTACTGTGCAGTATTTTGTATCAGCACTGAGCCTTGCTGAGGTCCTTCAAAATCAGTTTTTGTGGCTCCGCTACCTGCACACAGTTGTATTTACCCCTGCAAAGCGTACCTTGTCAGTTCACCCCCTGCACGATGCAACCAGAACTGCAGATCTCATTTTTCAGCTTGGTTGTCTAAATGACAACTGTATAAGGCAGAAGTAGTCTCACAGGCCTTAGCAAATCTGGCTCATGGTTTCACTCTTCTTATGAGAGCTTTGGATATGCTTTCCTGGCACAGCAAAAGGAAAACTTTGCAATAAAGATACAGAATTAGGCTCGCTAAGAATTTTGATAAAAGTATGTACAAAAGCAGCTCTATTTAGTGTCAGCACAGACTGTTTAAAACATGTACTTGAATATTTATGCAGTTTCCCTTTCTTTCAGGAATTGTTTGTTGCTCTATTTGATCACAGTACTTCACCAGCTTCCAATATTTTGGGGTAATGTTTATGCCTTCATTTGTAATCACTCTTTATTCAATGTGGAAGACGGATTTTTCCAATTTTGTGCTATTATATACCTTAGCATGGAAAGGATTAGATGGGTTTTTTCTTTTTCCTTTTAGTCTTTATTTAACTGCTTGTGAGCTTCAGGGATTTATATCCCAGTAGGTCTAATTCCAGGATTATAGGTATCTAGATATCCAGTAAATCATTTAGCAGCATATAGGTTTAAGGCAACTCCAAATAACCCCTCCAGTTAGCTCTCCAGCTAAAAACTGAAGTTAGAAGCACTAGCTTTGAGTAAGACTTCTAAAGTAAGGCAGAATCGCTAATTTAGAGTCTGATTCTACTTGCTTCAAAGGCATCGATAAAATTTATACCTACTTCAGTGTGGACACGGCAAGGTCTTCAAATCCTCCTCCTTCAGACGCTTTCCTTTTCCCTAGTCAAATACTAATCAAAGTCATCTCCTCCTCTGATTTAAGGTTCAGCTCTTATTGCCATAACTGTTGCATTTTTATTTAGATAAACACTGTCAGGTTGAGTTGACCCAAAATTCAGATTTATTAAAAATGAAGTAAAATGAGCAACAGAAAGCTTTCTGTATTTGTTTTTCTAAATTCCAGTGAAAGCAGCTTCTTGGTTTGAACTTCAATTTTCCTTGGCATCCTCTCCAGCTTGAACATTGCAGCACTGTGCTCATACGCAAAAAGAAATAGGGGATAGGCAAAAGTGAAATTGAGTTATAGGTTTGCCTTGTTTCGGCTTAGTGAAAACTAAGCATGTGATATTAAAGATCAAAAGCAAATCTGGTTTCTTGGGATCTATCACTCCGAATAATCAAAAGCAATACTAACAGCAAAGATAAGGAAATCAGCGCTTTTAACTGGGCCTTTTAATTTGCTCATGCCGCTTTAAACATGGCACAGCGAATGAGGAAGGCTTCATCCTGACAGTACTGTCAGTGCAACTGCAGGTCTGTGCCAATTCCCACCAGGCGTGTCTGAGGGTTTGTCATGCTGGTTTAGGCAGGGCTTTGTTCCACTGGCGCTAACACCAGGATCGCTAGAGAGGCACAGGTGTTTCAGGGTCAGGCTACTGGTTTGGTTTGAGATGCATGAGGATACTCAATTTATCATGAGATATTTGTAGCACTGACCAATTCTCTCCATCCTGTGTGAGAAGGTGCCTTTGTACCCCTTACAGTAGAGAGTCTTATGGAGCAAGAGGCTGCTAAGTGACACAAACCACAGCACGGAGGCCACTTACCACACATAGGGAAAGAACCTAGTTGCTCTAAAAGGGCCTGGAGGAAACCAGGACTGCATCTGGGGTGTGGTAAGGTGATAAAACGGAGCATCCCTCCTACCCTTAAGGGTAAGTGCTTGTTTAAACTCTCTTTGTATTGGGTGTGTCAGAGGTGTGGGCCTAGAGGATGTGCTGTAGCCAAAATTAATATGTGTTCCTCTCCTGTAGAACAGATATAAAAAGGCCTTTCCAGACAGAGGCTTTTTGCTTGCATGAGTGTCAACACAGAGTTCATTTCAGGCAAGATCTGTGGTGAAGAGAAAGGTAAGGTTAGGTCGTGAGCCCTTCCCATCAAACCAAACTTGAAGGAAAGCCAGGACTGCAGGGCTGGATTAGGACTGGGCACATCCCAGCACATCAGGTGGTGAGTAAGATGAGTCACCTTGAGAAGGAATTGAGTCTCAGAAACGCACCCTGGATTGCAGCTCCCTTCCTCACGTGGGATGAGAAGGTGGGATCATAGTTCTTTAGTTTTCTACGCACTGGCTCCGACCAGTAGATAAGAGGAGCAATTATGGTTCTCCTGGTTTCCATGTCCATCCTGCAAGGAGTGGGCAATGAAACAGGTAGAATTGTTTAGTCCTGCATGCCTGGATCCATGGTCCATATAGCCAACAAAGGGGACAATAGAGTATTCAGTTCATTTGTCTCACCTCCTGCGCAAGAGAAATGAAGTCGCCATGTAGCCTTCCTTTACTGACCACTCAATCTTCTCTGCAAACCATTCCCTACCTATGGCTACAGCATATTCTGCTCAAACCTTTTAAATGGACTTGAGAAAACTGATTTATAAATTTAATAAAGAGTGAATATAGAGAAGTAATACATTCTATTGGGTGCCATGTCATCCTGGTCCATCATTCATAAAATGCCATGTGCATCTAGACCCTGTCAACAGATCTGCCTGGAAGAGCATGCAGGATCAGCAGTCTGTAGCTTCAGAAACAGACAACATCTAAATCCACAACCATTTCAGCAACATCTCAGCCTGAATATGATAGATAAGAATTTCAGGAAGGCATGTCAAAGATAAAAGGAAAGCTACCCCTTGCTCTTGTTTAATTTCCCTTCCAATTTCCTAAAAGGCCTGTTGCGGGAATGACTGTCACCAGAAAGATACAGGGCCCAATTTACAGCCGTTGCACAAAACTGCAATAAGCAGTTGCAGTCTATAATTTTCAAGTAACACCACATTTATGAAAACTGCAACAATCCTTTTTGCCATGATTTGTGGACTCTGATGGCAAAAGAGCCAGCCTCTCTCTCTCACGCAGCAGAGAGCAAGAAGAGAGAAAGATGAAGCGAAGCAAACTGGCTGCTGCCTCAGCATGTAGACTGCAAAATAAATAAAAAACAGTCTTAAAAAGTGTTAATAAAATATCCGCTAAGAGTAGAAGGGGAGATTAGAGCTGACAAGTTGGCCATAGGGCCTTCTTCAGGCTCTTCCAGTTAGAACTGAGACTAGATGACAAGTTGAGAAATTGAACTATGCTGACATGTCCTGCATTTTCATATATTTCCTGCTCCTTTTTTTTAATATTAAAAAAAATATCTGTGAAATAAGAAGGATAGAATTCAAACAAAGGCCTGTAATACGGTGCAGTTCTCCTAAGCATCCTACACCACGCTTTGGAACAAATGCAAGAGTAACTGAAAGACCCGGAACAGACAATGTGTTATATTTACTGCGCAATCACCTCTAATTTTTTTCACCANAAAGAGTTTATCATAAGTGCATCTAGTATCGTTTCTACTCAGTGAACTGCACAACGTCAGTACAACCGAGCTGAAGGTTGGCAGGTTACAGAAGTATTCCTCATGCAGTGAGATCAGTAACAAGGATGTTTCAAGAAAAGGGGTTTTTATTAGCTTTACTCCTACTTCCAGTTGTATGACTGTTTTGATTTTCATTCTGCTTTCTTTAAGATGTAAATCTTAATCCCTTCTGAGAATAGAGGGCCTGAAAAGCAATAGAATAAATCTGTCTTCACCATATTAGATGTGTGCAAAGCAAGGAAGACCCTCAACAGAGAGTTTACGCCCCTGTGATGAGCTCTGCAATCCTACACTTCTGCAGAAGAAGTTAAGTCATTGGTCCTGCTGGGGAAACCACACCTGAAAGGGATGAAATATGGGCAAGGGCCTTCTTGTAGACCTCTCTGTTAAGGTTGTGTCAGGATGTGAACTTAGTTGTGGTGGAGCTGGCCTTTAAAAACTGAGAATCCTCTGGGGTTTTTAGAGATCATAAGAGAGCTGGACTTGTTTTCAACTCAGCTCCTGCCTTGAGATTCAACATCTGGGAAGTCACAGTCCATTCACTAGTGCTTTAGGCCAGTTTCTGCTTAATGAAGTCTAGAGAGATAGTAAATGATTGCCCAAAGGCTGCCACTTACAGATGGTGGACACTGTCTCTGTGCTAGAACATCAGAGAGAGAAAGAAGCAGACCAGCCATCAGCTTTGGCAGCTCAGTGGTAGTGAGGGACCAGGCAGACGAGGACAGTAAGAGCTCTCTTGCTCACTGGCTTCAGTTGTTTTGTTACACAAACCACCAAAGCGTCCTCAGACTATCAGGTGGGACTCTTAATGAGAGAAGTTATGTAAGGGCAGAAAGTTTGCTTCACCAAGCCGCCACACTGGCAACATGTTTACACAACTTCTCCACCCAAAATCAAGAGGTTTAACCTGTAGGCATAATTGCACTGCTTTGGCAAGTGCAGCAGCGAACACTTCAAAAGGCAGTTAAAGCAGAGAAAAAGGCAAAGGAACATAATTTTGCATAATTGGAGCAAAGAGGTAATACATATCTTGGTGTCACAGGGAAGATTGGCCAATGCAATATGCATTTATTCTTATCTCAGAATTGTATTTATCAAAGTAAACTGTGCTTAAAATAAAAAGGAAGCACATAATTCTCCTCTTATTGTCATCTTGCAAGTCACAGCAGTTGCTAATTATATTATAGATCTTCCAGAAGTGTGTATAGCAATTACCACTTTCAGACACATTATCACACTTGCAAATTCTGTTTGCTCTTTGCAAGCCTGTCAGGAGCAAAGGGTCAGGCCAAAAAGGGAGTAAATCAGCACAGACTCATGAAATCAGCTGGGAAACCCCAATTGTACTAGAACTTCTCTGATCGCACTGGGTTAAGACATCACCTTTAAGACATACACAGGTTTCCTTGCCAAACTCTTTCATTTTGGTGTGCTCACCCACGTTACGAGTCACATCAAGTTTTCTGATGTACCCAACACATAGTGATTATCGGGGTTTAACTTGTGCCCTAACTCAATGTATTAGAATCGGTGTCCACTCCCCTTAGAGCTTAAAATCTTTCAGAAAGAAAAATCGACGTTATTGTCCACAAAGCACGAGTAGGTTCAAGGCCTCTGTAGGCCTTGAGAAACCCCTGATATTGCATCCACCTGTGGATGAATGGAAGCACTACTTTTTTGCCACATAAGTAGGCAGAAAGGAAATTTAGTTAAATAACCCAGGTCTGGTTATACTACTCACTTTCTCCACATACCACAGCTGAAGATAGAAAGTGCTACCAAGCACAAATCTTAAGCATTATCTATATATACATGCATACATACATGGGAAGAACCACTGGTATTACTAATTTGTCATATTTGTCTGGGTTTCATATCAACTGAGCACTGGCTGAAATTCTTAAAGCAATGGGAATTACGTGGGCAAAAGACTGAAAAGTTGGCACACAAGGTAAAATTTTCAAAAGCACTACGTGACTTATGAGCTGAGCTTCCAATATGACAAGCAATTTGTTTGAAAATGTACTATTAAGTCCAACATATTCTTCCACAGAAAATACGGAAGTACTAATATAGATCTATTCAGAATTAAACTTTTTTTCACATTGCAAACGCATATGAAATCATTACTCAGATCTCTGGAAAGGTTGAATGTGAATGCAAAACCATATTATTAATGAGAACAAGCCATGCAGTTATTTAAACAACAATATCTTCATATTTCTTTGCAGGTCCAGTGTCTACTCTTGAAAAACACTGAGTTTCCTCTGTTCTCATTGAGAGAAAGAGTTGAAATAAAAGTGGAAAACACTCTTCTGTGCCCAGCTGAATGGGCAATGTTTGATGTGTAACATCCTCCTTGGGAAAAGAATCTAAAGAAGAGTTTCAAGATTAATATCCAATTTCCACGCTGTTACACTACTCGGCAATCACTCAAATCTAACAGTGAACCAAGGGAAAGATTAAAAAGCCAAAGGCCACAAACCTGTTCTAACTAGTGTAGTGGGTTCAAAGTTTCATCTCAGATCTTGAGCTTTAGTTTCCAGCTATCACTGAAGTAAAAAACCTAGGCACCCTCACAGATAACGTCCTATTTACTCTAGGTGAGCCAAAGAACTATAACAAATCACACTTTGGACCTTGCTCTTAGCCATAATTAATATCTGATTATTTTGGTTATTCACTGAAAAGTGACTTCAGTATAACCTTTTGGAAGTGTTCAGCAATAAAATAAGCTAAAAAA